>JAODAL010008371.1:0-118170 GCA_025379985.1 Phyllomedusa bahiana | reverse complement strand
ATGGGGGGTTTTTTCCCTTTCCCACGGGAAATCAACAAAAATAGACAAACGGGCCGGGGAATTTGGAGGGAAACGTCTTGCCCTTTTTTTTTGGCCTTACAAATTTATGAAACCCTATACTACCTGTGCGGGTTTCCCCCCTCCCTGTTTTCTGCCGTCCTGACTTCTGTTACCTGGGTTTTCCTGTTTCTGCGGGGGGGGGGGGGGGGGGGGGGGGGGGGGGGGGTTTTCCTGCCGTTAGTGATACCCGTTTAGCCCTCATGTCACCCTTTTTTCCGATTCTAGTGGCCGGCCCCCCCCCCCGCACGCCCCCCGTTTCTCGGGGCAAAATTAAAAAGTGCCGCAGGTTCTCTTTAATGCACCTGATATTGGTGTGCGCCCGGGTTTAAAAAAACTTGTTGCGCAGCCCCCTTTCCCATACAGGGTCAAAAAAAAGAGAGGGTAAAACCGGTGGATTTATCAGAAAAACAGGGAAATTTAATCCCCAACAAACCCCAAAAAAAAATGTCATCCTTTTTGTTAGTTACTACGACAGAAATTATTAGCTTTTTTTCTTATTTAGGGCTGTAAGGAAATTTTATTTCTGGTGAGATGCGTTTCCCCTTTTTTGGGACACTTTCCTGAAAAACAAAGTATCTAAAAATGTAAATTCCCAGTTAAAAAAAAGGCCCTGTGATGGGGCTGAAAAAATTTGAAATTGGGAAAATTTAAAACTGCTTTTTATAGGAATCCTGGAGGGGCTGTGACATGCTTTGGGGCTGGGGGTTCTGATTTTTGGGATTTTTTTTTATGAAATTTCGTGATCGTGCGTTTGGTGGGAAGCCTTTCAGTTTGAAACCTCTACAGCTTGATCAGGGGGATGTGGTGCTATTTTTTGGGTTATGGGAGAATTAGGGGTGGGGCCAGGTAATTTTTTCATGCGTCGGGTTTTAAGGGGCCCAAGTAAAATTGTTTAATTAAAAAACAGAAAAAAATTTGCTACAAACCCTGATTTTACTGGACCCAATTTCTGTCTTTGGTTTTTCCCCCCCCTGTGCAGGTCTCTGTAGGCCCGGGTTTTGGGGTTAGTTTCTTTAAAATTTGGGTTTTAAAATTGTTACAAACCATTATGATGACCTATATTTTATATATATATTTTATTTATATATATATTTACACTCCCCGGCCACTTTTTGGGGTACACCTTTCTAGTAACGGGTTGGCCCCCTTTTTTCCCTTCAGAACTCCCTCAATTTTCGTGGCAAAATTTCCACAAGGTGTTGCAACGATGCTTAATTGGTTAAAAAGGGGCCCAAAGGTGCCAAGAAAATTTTTCCCCACCCCATGCACCCCCCACCACCAGCCTGAACCGTTGATAAAAAGGCAGGATGGATCCATGCTTTCTGTTTTTTGCCCGCCAAATTCTGACCCAAACCATCCCGAATGTCGCAGCAGAAATCGAGACTAAATTAGACCAGGCAACTTTTTTCCAAAACCAACTGCCCAATTTCGTTTGGCGGGCAAATTGGGGGGCTCATTTTCCTGTTTTAGCTGAAAAGGGTGGCCCCCGGGTTGGTTTTTCGCTGCTGTAGGCCCATCTGCCTAAAAAGTTTGGGCCGAAACTGTCGTTCAGAGTTTGCTCTTTTTGCCCCCTTGGTTGAAACCCGGGGGCTTTTTTGAGTAAAACTGTTGCCTTTTCTATAACCAAAACCATCTCCCATTCTCCTTAAGACCTTTTGGTCAAAAAAGGCATTTCCCCCCCCGGGACTGCCGCTCACGGGATGTTTTTTTTTTTTCCCGGAAACCTTTTCTCTGAAAAACCCAAAGAGAGGGGTTTGTGCGTAAAAACCCCGGGAGATCAGCAGTTTTTGAAATACTCAGGAAACCAGCCCTTTTTGGCCCCCAAACAATCTCCCCACTTCAAAAGGCACCAAATCCCCTTTTTCTTCCCCCCTCTGTTGCTGGGTTTTTAAAATTTGCAGGAGATTGTCTTGCCATGTTTTCATGCCTAAATGCACTGATTTTGCCGCCATGTGATTGGCTGTTTGGGAAATTAATTTTTTAAACCCGGGGCATTTTGGGAAAAGGGTGTCCCTTTTAATAAAAGTGGCCGGTGAGTGTTTTTAATATACTTTATAAATATATAAAATATATATATAAATATTTAAAATATATTAAAATATTATATTTTTTAAAATTTTATATATATTACAAAATATATATAAATAAAATAAAAATTTTTTGGGTTTATTTTTTTTTTTTTCCTTCGGGACCTCTGTGTTTTTCAAAATTTTAGGATCCTGTAGGCCCAATAAAATGGCCCCCTGTATAAAAATTGGTCTCTTCCCCCAATGAAGTGTTTTCATTAATGCGACTTTAAATTAAGCTTAAAACCCCCTTTGATCCATAGTTGCACCTTTCATTTACCCCTGGTCTTTTTCTCTCCCACTTTTTTGCATTTATAAAACTGTCAATGGTGAACTCCATTAAAGACCTTTGTGCCATTTTGCACCAAACTTTACTGATTCAACCCGGGCATCACCCCGTTAATGACGGGAAAGGGTTTCCCCGTTTTGGGTTTTTTTGATGTATGATGGCCCAGTTTTTATTCACTTTGCTTACAGGTCTTCCAGCATCCCAACCAGCGGGTTTAAATTCCTAAAGGCAGCGGGGTCAATTGACACAAAAAGGGAAAGGAGACCCAGAAGGGGGAAATTAAACGAAGTTTAATGAAGAAATGGGCCCAAATGCAGAGCGAGAACTTAGGGGGACAAATTCTCGGGTTCCGTGGGTTTCAACCGAAAACAAACCCAGGAATATCAACGACTAAAGGGGACATTGTAAATTTTTTGCTTTTCAACGGGGTTGGCATTAAAACCCCCAAAAAAAAAGGAAAGAGTTGAAAAAAATGAAGAAAAACCGGGTTTATTAAGGTACAAAACACAAATCATATATAAAACAGGGGCCAGAAATTAGTAAATTAAAGATTTTTCCCATACTAGACTGATGGCTATAAATGTCAAATTTGCAGGGGATAAAAAGGGGTTGTCTATAGTAGACTAGTGATTTTCAACAGAAACATTGATGATAAAAAATTTTTCTTTTGTCATTAATAGTATAAATGTTATGGTAGACTAAAAGGATTTTCTAGATTTTACATCAGTAATGGGAAAAAATTATCGTGGGGCATTAATGTTAAAAATTATCCATTGCTATTTAATTACCCCTAAAGGGATGACTACGTACTTTTTTAAAAGGGATTATCTACAGACATTGATGATGGGAAAATTAATTTATAGAAATTTGCAAGATTGTCTACAATGGGGCTAGTCTCCCCCAAAAGGTTTATTGAGGCAAAGTGTTAATGTCTCTTCTGTTAGAGAAACTTTTCCTTTACAAATAACTTGGGTCAGAACACCCCCTTTTTGGCTTTGAAAGCCTCAATCTGAGTTTTCCGCTAAAAATTTTGCTAAAAACCCAAAAAAACCCTGTCCCGGGAACATCTGTTTTATTTTTTTTGCATCGATCTTTTCCCTATATTTGGCCACCTGTATCCCCAATTTTTATGCATTATGTGGGCCCCAATGTTGCTACTTTCTGTCGTAAAACAAACCCGTAAGCATGGATATTCCCCCAAATTTAAACGTGTATGACAGGAGGTCACCGGCACAGGAAGCCCACTGCCCAGCTGGGGAAAAGGGTGCCCCCAAAAGGGAACAGGGAAAAATTTGATGGCAGCAATTGAAAGGTATTTTATTACATTAGGGAAAATTTTGGAGCTAAAAAGAAAATTCTGTGTCACAAAAGGATTACATCATGTACACGAGCAAGAAAAATGGTTTATCCCACGGGGATATCAAAGCTGTATACAATAAATTGTTTTATTTTACTATTCTGAAACTAGGGTATTAAAGTGTTATGGGCATTTTAGTGAAAGAAAAAACCCAGGGAAATTTATAAATAAATTTTTTTCGAATAATTGCATTGAAAAACGATGATTGTCATAAACCCCTCACAATAATAAAATCTTCCTGCTCCCTCTTTAAACCCCCCATGAAAACCACTTTCTTTAACGGGCCAACTGTGAGGACCCAGTAAAACCCATAAGGTATTAAAATTTGGGGGGCAAGACCCCCCCCTTTGAAGCCCCCAAACCTTGAACAGCCCAATGAAAAAAGGGCAGCACTAAACATAAGTCGAAGTAGTACAAAAGGGTAGAAAAGGAAGACATTCCCATTGAGCCCCCAACCTCGCCCGTTACTGTGAAGAGCAGCGCGGTTTTACACAAGTTGTAGAAAAAGGGAAAATAAACCCCCAAAATTTTCTACTATTTTCACAAGGAGAATGAGTGGGATCTACTTTGGCCTGTGGTGGCAGGAAACCCCATAAAAAATAACCCTTTTGGGAAAGGGAAGTTAGGGAAAAAAAGATATCTAAGTTTCCCTTTTTCAAGACCAAAGACAAAACCCGGGGATTTTGTAACAAAGTATAGGAAACCCCGAATATCATTTAATTTTAAATAGCTTTAGGGGGAGGAGGTAAAAGTTATATGTGATACATGTCAGAAAGTGTGAACAAGATGGTTCTAAGTTTCCATTTCAGGAGGAAATACGAAAAAAGGGTTTTTTGTGTACATGTCAGAAAGTGTGACCAAAGGGATCGCTCTAAGGGTTTTCCTTCCAATTGATTCCATTGACTTTTGTATGTGTTTAGATAATACTTTTGTGTATCACGTTGTTTAAGTAAAAATTGTATTCCCTTTACATCATATTGATGTATTGCCTTTGGGGTGTGTTATGTGGGTTTATTTGTCTGTTTTGGTTGTGTTTTTTTAAAAAATTTTTTTTTCCATTTGGGTTTCATGGGTTTTAAAGAAAAAAATTGTTTTCATTTTCCCGCCCCCGTTAAAAGTTGAAGTAGTGAATTCTTTTTAAAAGCCGGGGGTTCCCCCTTTAGGGGGGCCCTGAGGAGGGGCAAATCCTACCACAAGCCAGGGAACCCCGGAAAGTAACCAAAAAAAATTTTCTGCCCTAGTCAATTCTCCTTTAAAAAAACCAATGCTCTTTTTTCCCCCTAAACCGCACATCAGGGCAGGGGGGTGAGTTTTCCTTTTTAAATGCCTCACCCTCCAGAGAAATGCCCCAATAGCCTCAAAGGCCCCCCTAAGCCTTCTTCTTTTTTATCCCCGTCCTCCATAGTGAAAGGCCCCGCACAAAATAATGACATGTTCTCTTCATTTTCAAATCCTTCTCATAAAAGTTTTTATCGATGAGGGTGGGTAGCTTTAGATATAATGAGCTTTGGGTGGAAACAGTTGGGAAAAAATCCACAACCCCTATGGTCCCGTAATCTGCAATGTTTTTTTTTTCCATGTTCTCTTAAAAAAACAGATTAAGGGAAAAAACCAAATTTTTAAAATAAAAAGGGTTTTACAAAAAACCGCTTTGGGGAGATCCTAAAAAAAAATAATAAAGGGAACCTGAATCCCCCTGTATAGTGAAAAGGGGCAAGAAATCTAAAACTTAAAGCACGGGTTCCCGGGAAAAGGGGGGCCGGAGTTCATGTACATCACAGGACAGAAAGGGTTTCAGATCAGTCAAAATGTACATTTGTGTCACTCATCTTTAAAAATTTTCACTCCCCAAATTCCCACCACGTCTTCCCCATTTGGGGTTTTTCTGTGCTGGGCCTTTTACCTCCCCGCAAATGCAGTTTTTTGGGCCCCTTTACTCCTATGGCTTCTTCTTTACAGGGTTTTGGAGTTTTACAGGACCCAAAAAAAAATGCCCCACATACGGTTTTTCTATGACTATAAAGACCAATAGCTTTTTTCCCCCAAAAAAATAGATTAAACTGCTAAAAATCCCCTTTTGGTTCTCATAGCAATAATTCCCATAGGAATATTACCCGTACTGGGTTTTTAAAAACCCAAATCACTGGGGGCAGTAGAATACAAATGATGATTAATATTGGGGGGCCCGTGAAATTTAGTTACCCCTGCCCCGAAAAATATAACACTGCACTGAAATAACCCAAAAGTTTCCCCCCGTTAAATATGAAAACCCAAAAACCGAAAAACGACTATTGCAATCTAGCTAGTCAAAAGGAAAAGCTTTCAATTTCAACTAAGTCAAGAAAAAATTTTTTAAAGTTTTTATTTTCATTTTGAGGAAATTTTTTCCCTTGTTCTCCCCAGGTGAGGAACATTTCCACATTTTGGGCGACATGCAAAGAAATTTGGCGTTTTGAACGCCAAAAATTTTATTTCACATAAGAATGGCAATAGAACCTGCCTACCCGCTTCGCTACCCGGTTTTTTTGTGCCACCCCCCTCCCGAGATTGGGGGCGCATTACAAAGTGCCGCAGGCGGGTTTGTAATTGCGAATGAGAATGGCCCTGCGGGAGATTTAAAAAATGTTTTTGAACCCGGGGGTGTGCCTTTTTTCGGGCTGAAAAGGAAAGGGAGAATCTTGGGACAGCCCCCCTTCTAAAAATGCGCCCTTTATCCCTTTATTTGTGGATCATTTTAAATTAAACTTCAATGTAACACTTTTCACCTACATCTTCATGTGAGGGAAAAATTTCCCTGGGTTTAAACTTAAGCGGGAAATATTTTTTCCACATATTGGGCTTTAATGTAAGGTTATCTTAAAGAGGCTTGGGCCCCACTGCAAAGATTAGCTTTTCCCAAAACCCGCCGGGCCAAGTGGGCGGGTAAGGTGAAGGTTGCCACAACTTCATCCAAGGCAGAAAAGGGGGCGCAAGGAGATATAGAGTGGGCTGAATGTTTTATCGGGGGAGGCGCTATATGCCTTATTGGCCTAATGCACCAGAATAACTTGTCCCAGTCATGAAATGAAGGGAACATTAAGTCACGACTTTTTCCAAATACATTCCTCTTTTGATATTACCTTGGTCAGAAGATAAGAGAGAATTTATTTGCTTTGAGTGCACATAGGTTTTTCTTGATATTGTCCTGCTCTCCTTTTCCCGATAGACGAAGGGGAAAAGTGTGTCACCAAGACGGGCTGTAGCTTTTAGAACCCAAAAGGGGGACAGTATGTATTTTGGCGGGTTTAACCCCCTTTTTTTTTCACCCCCTTTTTTAGCCTAGAATGCACCTTTAAACCCATGAACCTGTTCCCAAAGGGGGTTTTTGATTTAGCGCTTTCTAGTACAAAGCGGGCAATTCTGGGTCAGGTAAAAACCAAATTTTAAATTTGGGGCCTGTTCCAGCATAATGTGCCTGGATTTGGTTGTAGTGCGACCCCCCTCCCCCACACGCCCCCCCTCCGATCTCGGCGCATTACCCGATGCCGGGTCCTTTATTTGTTTCCTAATTTTTTGGGGTGCGCCTATTAAAAAAAAATAGCGAAACCCGGGCAGGGACCCCTTTTTTTGGGCTGAAAAGACGCCAGACTTCTGGTTTTTAAAAATGTTTACTTTTATTCTGAAGCCCTCCCGCACTATAAAATTACAACTCCTGCGTCATTTTAAATGCAAAACAATCGATAACTAATCACTGTATATAACCACCCACACCAATTTCCCCCTAGAGGTAAATTAAGATGCCTGAAAACCCGCATGGTGAGACCCAAATCCCCTTTTTAATGTGGTAAATTTAAGGGCCACATGCAAAGAAAACCCCGTCTTGGGGCTAAGACTTTTCTTGTTGCCCATAGCAACCAATCAAGCCCCCCTTTTATTTTTATTTAGGGCTTGAAAAAAAGAAAGGGGAACTCTGTTTTGGGTTTTTATGGGAACAAAAAAAAGTCTTAGACCAAGACAGTTTTCATGCTTTTCCCCCTTTAAAAAATTTCCCTCTTCAGTGTCGGAAAACATTTTTCTTTAGTTTGAGGAAAAATTTTTCATGTTTTTAAAACTTCATTGTGAGAACCATTTTCATGTATCACTTCCAGCATGAGGAACATTTCCAGGTTTCATCTTCAGTTTGAGGAACATTGCCATGTGTTATTTTCAGTATGAGGAACATTTCATCTTCTGTGTGAGAAACATTTCCATGTTTCATTTTCATAAATGAGGCTTAATATTTCTGCTTTGAGTAATAGAAAAACTTGGGCCACTACACAACACATGCTTGGTGATGATTGGTTCTCTATCATCTACTATAACATTTAATTTTACAGTAGCATTGGTTCTCCAATACACTTTTGGCAGCCTATTGTTTATGCAACTTAATAGGGTTCAGGTCATTCTCCAATCAGGAGCAGCTCTAGAAGTCAGAGGAGCTAATACTGCATAAGTTTTATCACATAGTAAGCAGTCTTTGTTTATATGTGTGCGTGCCAAACCTATCATCCTACTGGCTGAACAAGATATAGAACTCTCTGATGAACACAAAAGCAACATTAGAGGCCCTCTTATTTAAAAAGAGAAAATGTTTGGTACAGTTAAAAATTTAGCCAGTTTTAGGGCATGTCCCCACGGCACGGGTTTTCAGCTGGTCTGCGGTTTTTCCGACCGCCTGAAAAACCGGCCGAAAATGAGCACAATTGTGCTCTATGGAAAACCCGTGCAGCAGTCCCCACTGCACGGGTTTTCCGTCGGACGTTTTTTTCCGCCCGCGGTCCGGCCGCAAAACATTGTAAAGCATAATCTTCCGTCTGGTTTTCGGACGGAATCTGTGCTTCTCAATGTGAAGGGGAAGGGCTTTTCTCCGCTCATCGTGGAGAAATGCCGTCCCCCCCGCGGCCGTGGGGACGGCACACAAACCGGACAAATACCGGCCGGCAAATACCGTGGGAAAGCGGCCATTCACACGGCTTATTTCGCCGCGGATTGGAGCCGTACTGCGCGCCGGATTTGCGCTGCAGTACGGCTCCAATCCGTCGCAATAATTACGGTAATCCACAGTTCTCATAAAGAACAGTGGATTCCGTCACTCCTCACCGCTCGGCGAATCCGCCACGGGGGGAGTAAGTGACATACACATTATCCAGGCGCAATACGCGCCGTGGATAAAGCAAGTCTATGGGCCAGGGCAGCGCCCCCGCCCCTTATTCAAGCCGGAATTGCGAGCGCAATCCGGCTAGCAATTACGGCTTGAATAAGCCGTGTGAACCGGGACTTAGGGTGCGTCCATACTGCACAGGACAAATACCGGCCGGTTTGTCCTGTTTTGCGGCCGGTATTTTTGTGACTCACCATGAACGGACTGATTGACGGCAGCTCGGAGCAATGAGTGATAAGAGAGAGCAGGGAGAGCTGGGATAGATGGTCGGTTACCAGAGAAACCCTGCATGCTCTAAGAGGAGATACATAAACATTTATCTCTTGACCAAATCAAAATCAATAAAGCAATGTATTTGGTAACAGTCTTTATTTACCTTTCCTTACATGTTAAAAACTAATCATTATAGCGAGAAAACCCATTTACCAATTAGAAGACTTGCTTAATCATCTAGTGAGTCACCATAACACTTTCCTAGTCAGCTACTGCATCACTGTAAGGCCGTGTTCACACGGCTTAATTTGCGGGTTTTCGCCCTATGCGCGCCGGTTTTTCGCGCAGTAAGCGCCAAACCCTCGCAGTAATTACGGGAAACCACGCCTTTAAAAGAACATGATTTCCCCGTCCTCCCCCTCGGGGAATCCGCCGGGGGGAGAAAGTGACATCACACTATTTAAGGCGCGACGCCCGAAAATAATATTTTCAGGGGCCGGCGGGTGCCCCCCGCCCCGCTCCCCGCCCCCCCCGCGCCCGCCCCTTTTCACCCGGAATTGCGAGCGAATCCCCCTGCAAATCCGGCGTGAATAACCGTTGAACGGGGCCTAAAGGCATGTTCAAGGCTTAAAAGGGGGCCTATGTCGGTCCTAATTACGCCCAAGTCGCCTATTTCGGGCCGAAAACGGGCCCATTTTATTAAAAGGTAATTTACAGTTTCTAGAAACTTGGGTTATTCCCCTCCCCGAAGCCCCCGGGGCGGGGGATAATTTTACATTGAATACTAGCCGCAAATAGGCCACTATAATTCAAGTTATGGGCCGGCGAAGTGCGGGCCCCCCTTTACTCCCCCCCCTTTCCCGCCCCGCCCCCGGTTTACAAGGCGTAATTGCGGGGGGCAATTAGCCCGCAAATACACCGGTGAACATGCCTAAGACTTTTCTATCATCTGCTGAAAATTAAAGCTTTTTTAGTCTTTTTCCCTTTACCGTATATATCGAGTATAAGCCACCCATATAAGCCCAGGGAAAACCCACTTTTGCCCCCAAAAACCGGGGAAAATTATTGACTCGAGTATAAGCCCAGGGGGGAAAAAGCAGCGTTAGGTGAATTTAAAATAAAAATAGATACCCAAAAAAATACAAGGCAGTTTAATGTCCCCCATAGGCAGATGTAGGCAGTTTATTTCCCCCAAAGGGTTTTGGGATTTAATGTCCCCCTAGGCAGGTATAGGGAGTTTAAAGTCCCCCATAGGCAGGTTTTAGGCTGGTATGGTCGTTAAAAGCAGATATAGGGCCTCATAGGAGGTTTTAGGGCAAGTAATTGCCCCCCATAGGCAGGTAAGGCGTTATAGGCAGGAAATTAGCCCCCCAAGGCGGGGTTTAGGGGGGTTTAAAAGGTCCCCCCTTTGGAAAGGCTATAGGCAGGTTAGGTCCCCCAAGGCAAGGAAATGGCAGGGAAAGGCCCTTATAGGCGGAAAAAAGGTCTTTAATAGGCAGGTGTGGCTAAAAGGAAAGTTTGGGTTTGTTTTAGGAAAGGTTGGGCGGTAAGGCTATATGGGCGGGATAGCAGGTGTGGGCAAAATTAGGCGGGTTTTGGGCTTTTATGGGCCCGGGGGTTTTGGGCTAAAAGGCAGGTTGTAGGTCTATAAAGGCAGGGTAGGTATATAGGCAGGTTTTGGGTTTTAAAAAAAAAAAAAAACAATCACTTACCTCGATCCCCCCCTGCCCCGGGCCCCCCCGGGATGCCCCCTGCTTTCTTTGGGCACGGGCGGGTGATGTCATCAGGCCGCCCCTTTAGCATGATAACACACCCCTTGCCTGTCCCGGAAAACCCTTCAGCACCCCGGAGTTGCGGCCCTCGGAGAAAATTTCGGGGGAAAGGGGAGCGCTTGCTTCTGAAAACCCCCGGGGTTTAACCCTTCTCCTGAATGCGTTTCGGGGGAACGCATCCCCAGTGGAAAGTCCCCCTTGACAGGGGCACGGGCAATCGCGTGCCCAGATGCTGTAAAGCACTCGGGATTCAGTTATATGCGTTTCCCTGAGGGGGTCCCATATAACTGAAGCGGGCCATCGCAGCGCCCAAAGCGCCGACCTTTGACTCGAGAAAAAGGGCCGAGGGGATTTTTCACCCCAAAAATTTTTTTGTGCTGAAAAAAACTGGCTTTTTCCCCCGATATATACGGTAGTTTTTAAAGATTAGGTTCACAAGGCTTAACTGGGGCGAAAAAAAATTACGCCCCGAAAAAAACGCCGTGTAAAACCGGGGGCCCGGGAGGGGGGGGGGCCCGGCATTTTCCCGGGCCCTAGACAATAAATTGTAGCGGCCCCCGGGGGGCCCCGGGGGAGGAGACGAAATTCCATAGTTCTCTATAAACTGGGGTTTTTAACCGAAATTTGAATTTGGGCCGTTTTTCAGCCCGTAATTTGCGCACTTGGGCGCAAATTAAAGGGAAACCAAATAGGGCCCCAAATTTTTAAACCCTTTGTGAACAGGGCCTAAAAATTTTCCCTGATTTCCCTAATCTAGGGGAGAAACCCTTAAATTTCTTTAGTTTCTTTTGACCCCCCTTTAAAGGCCCCTTTAAAACTAAAGGGTGATTATTGCCCAAGTGATCATTCGTAGGAACTGTCAAAAAAATAAAAAAAATCGGAAAAAGCCCCAAAAATATTCCACCAAAAATTTGGGGCCCAAGATAAAAATTTACTTCCCAAGGGAAATTAAACCCCTTTAACTCACCTAGCAGTCCCAAAAAAAAAAGCGAATGGACACAGCATTTTAAAAAGCAGGAATCTTATTTTTTGCATAGTGGGGAAATTTACCAAACCCTTTAAAAACTTTTTAGCGGACATCAAAAAAAATTGTTTGTGGGCCCAAAAAACAAACAACATAGAAAAAAGCCTCTGCTTATCATTAGTTATAGAAACAGCACAAGAGAATAAAAGGCAATTGATCACAAAGGGGCCTTTTTTTAATGAAGTGATGATTGCCCGAGTTATTATTCATACAAACATCCATACATCATTGCGCTGCATCAACATGCCCAGAGATTAAATAACACATAATAAGATGCTCATTTATTATTGATCATATCTACAGTCAAAAAGGCCCAGACCCCCCCTTTGAATTCAAAAACCCAAAAGGGGAAAAAAGACAAAATTTTAAAATACCCCAACAAGTAATAGATGAGGGGGCCTATCTTTTAGGCTATGTCTGGAACAGGGTCACCATCTTGAAAGCTGCCTTTTTGGATCAAGGGCAAGTTTTTCCAATAGAAATGTGGTTATGAAAGTTTATATGAAAAGGGCCAGAATTGGTCAAAAATTTTGATTATTTTCCCCAATTAAATTTCAATTTTATTGGGGGTTAAAAAAAGTTTTTCAAAAAGGGGAAAAATTTTTCGTCTGATGAAATAACAATTAGATTCAGTGCCTTCCTCTCTGTGTTCAGCATCAGGGACAACACATTGAAAACACCAAATACCTGTTGTTGCTGCAACTTTCTGTGTTGATAACTTTTTTTGGAATAACAATTTTTATTCCCAATTTTTAAAAATTTAACAGAAACTTTAATATCATTAAAAAATGAATCCACCCCGTGTAAATTTTTATATAACAAAAAAAAAAACCAACAAAAACAACCTTAAGGTAAACATAAACCATTATTACAAATTGCAAAAAATAATAATAACACATACAAAATAATCAAAATATATGAACAAAAATCCCAAACCCCCCAAAACGGGAAAAAAAAGTACCACCCTCCAAAAAAAAAAACCAAGTTCATGAGCCCGAAAAAAAACCCTAGGCAAAAATTTGTATTTTGCCACAATATGAAAAATATAAACCATATTGAATACTTAGCCAACAAGCCAACCCGTGTTTTTGGAGGGTGGTAGCTTTGTTCTGTTGGGTGTCTTTGTATTTTTGTATCATATATTTTGATTATTTTGTATGTGTTGTTATTATTTTTTGCATTGTAATAAAGGTTTATTTTTACCTTAAGGTTGTTTTTGTTAGTTTGTTTAACATATTTACCTTTTGGTTACAGTTTTGTTTGCCCTAATTTTGTAGGTTGTTCATTTAACAAAGAAATAAAGTAAAATAATAAGTAAAAGAATAAATCAACCCCCCCTCCCCCACGCACCCTTAAACTTGCCTACAGTCACTTCTCAAGACCTAAGTAGTGAAATCACATTATTATGCAGTATTCATGTTGATAACAAGATATATTGTAATTTTGATTTCTGAGACAATTCTGGTCCTCTCTGTTATGCTACATATCCATCTTCCCATTGCAAAAACCTGTCCATGATTCAAAATATGGTTTCAAGATGGCGACCATGTTCCAGACATAGCCTAAAAAAGGCCCCTTCACCCATTACTTGCTGGTTATTTTTCTCTTTTGTTTCTTAAAAAAAAGGGAGTCCTGGGACTTTTGATTCGCCCAGTATTATTAGTTTTTAGTTATTTGTTTCCATTTTGTTCCTCCCCATCAAGAGCCACAAATGTTTTATTTTTTTGTCAGCATAGTCATACCAAGATGGTTGTGAGACGAGTCACATTTTTAATTATACAATTCATCTTTGTAGGTTGGGACTGAAAAACCACAATAGTGCAATTTTTTTTTCTTGGGAGGGTATTTTTACAGAGCCCACTTTATGCACAATAACTGACATACTATCTGTATTCTGTGGGTCAATCTGATTAGGGCAATAACAAATTTAGATTTTTTTTTATGCTTTACTATTTAAAAAAAAATTAAAAGAACATCTCATCATACCACCATTTTCTGTGACCAATAACTTTTTGATTTTTATAGAGCTGTATGATGGCTTGTGGGGCAAGGTCCAATTGTTATTGGTACCTATTTGGAGTGTTCGCAACTTTTTGACACCTTTTTATTAAATTTTTTTTCTGGGAGGCGAGATAAATAATAAAACACAATTCTGTTGTTTTTTTTGTTTGTTTCTATGGCATTCACCTTGCAGGATGATATTGTATTAGATTGGACTTTTATGGATGCGGTGATACCAATTATGTTAGTTTTTTTTTTTTTTTTATATAAGTGAGATGTTTTTTATAACGTTTTTAGCATTTTTAAAAACATTTCATTTTTATAGTAAGTTGTAATCCCCATAAGGGACTTTAACATGCGATCATTTATACTATATAGTGCAGTACTAATGTACTGCAGTATATATTGATGACATTGATCTTCTGTTACACCCTTCCTGGGAGTACAATCATAGGAGCCATGAATTAAAGAATTTCCAGCACTCAGGATAACATGAAGGTGCACATGGAATGGATATTTGAATCCTAGAACTAAATAAGAAATCCACAGCACTCAAGTGCTTGATGAAAATTGTGTTTCATATAGAAGTGTTTACATAACATCAATAATTCCAAATTATATACATGTATACATGATGGTAGAATACAATATTGTGAAGAAGACATGTGACTATTTGTGATGTTTCACTTTAAAAAAAAAAAACCTTACTCATGCTGGTCACATAGAGAATATAGGTATGGAAAATGGTCAGCAATAAAGAGTAATGCAGAGGCCACTCTATAGTGTGGAAAAAAGGGGACATGTGTATATATAAACTGGTATGTGTGGACCAATGAAGGTCGGTAGTAGAATAGTGGAAAAGAGGAGCGCCATGCGCTTTGCATTAGTGGTCAGGGAACACACAATAACGTGGCCTCTGCATTACTCTTTATTGCTGCGCATTTTCCATTCCTATATACTCCCTATGTGATGAGATATGAGTAAGGTTTTTCTCTAAACCGAAACGTCACTAAGAGTCACAGGTATTCTTCATAATATAGTATTCCACCATCATGTGTATAATTTGGAATTATTGATATTATGTGGACACTTCTATTTGAAACATAATTTTCTTCAAACAATTGAGTGTCATGCATTTCTTATTTATATAGCAGCCATGAAGGTCTTCATTAGGCCCTTGACTACCATGGCAACCAAACGGCAGCCCACGATCATGTTGTGGGGGAGGAGGGATGATCGGAAGGTGCAACAGACCGTCCCATTGTCTAAATAGTTAAATCTTGTTGGTGCATTTACTGCGGCATTTAAATGGCTACTAGTGTTGGGTATTGACTGTATCTAACAGCCAGCACCTGCCGTGTATGAAGGAGGCTCAACAAGTGAGCCGTCTCTATATTCCCTTAGAGCTGCCAGGGTGTACCAATACGTCATGGTTCGCCAAGGATACATCCACACGACGGCTAAAACTCACTCTTGGATTCTGCCATTTAAAACCACGTCAGTATCTTTATTGCATGTGAATTTAGGGTCATTTTTCTCTCCGTTTGCAGTCAGAAACTAGCCCCATTCATTTCTATGTGATTTTGGTTAAAAAACACAAACAGATATTTTGGGTGACATGTATGAAATTTGGCGTGTTAGGGCCAAATTTCTCGTGCATAATAATAGGCTACAATGCGCCTGATTTATGAACCCGCTCTACAGCGGGTCATAAATCAGGCGCATTCTAGCACTTGTACGACACTTCTGGCTCAGGTATACTACTTTCAAAGTGGTTTACCTGTTCCAGCTGTAATGCGCCTAGAAATGTTGTAGCAAGCTATTAATCTATAGCTTTGCTATAGTTCTAATGTGCCCCATCTCCCGCACGCCCCCTGAGATTGGGTGCATTACAAAGTGCCGTGGGCGCTATGTGATGCGCCCAATAATGGCGTGCAGGACTTGTAGTGAATAGGGCTGTGCATGATATCGGGCTGAAAAGACGGCAGATATCTGGCGCAACCCCGTTCACACATGCCGCCCTTTAGGTGCATTTTAGACTATGGGGACATGTATGAAAACTTACTAGGTCTAAGACTTTCTTTGTTGCCTGTAGCAATTAATCAGAGCCCATAGCAACTAATCAGAGTTCCCCTTTCATTTTTTCAGAGCACTATATGAAATGAAAGGAGCGCTCTGATTGGTTGCTATGGGCAGCAAAGAAAGTCTTAGACCTAGACAGTTTTCATAGATGTGGCTCTATGTTTTTAGCTATCCCTACTTACATCAATAATAGTAAATTTCCATGCGTTTTCCACTTGGAATATGACCAAAAAATGAACATGTTCCAAGTTTTTTACAGAAAAAAAACAACCGACAAAAACATGCGTTGCATGAACTAAAACACATATTTTCTATTGATGTGAATGGTTTTTTTTCGGTTTCAGAAGAGTATGCCCACGTAGCCTACGTAGTTAATTTTATGCACCTTTTTACACTGCAGAGTATTGGCAACTGTTTCAAAAAATAGTGGTTGCAGTTTGAAGCCAGAGGCTCTATGCAGAGACCAGAAATAATTATTTCACATTATTATGACCAAGCTGGTGGTTATGACCATAGAAAGCTCCCAAGTAAGTAATCCGTGGTGCTTGGATGTTGACGCCTTGCACTGTTGTCACAGGTTCTTTACAGTTTTTAGGTATATGGGGAATCTTCATCGCTCACAGTGTAAAGGCAGTCACTAATCAAGCTTGTTAGCATTTTATCTTCTAGCCACATGTTCAGCATATAGCACTTCTCTCCTAAAGCTAAGGCTTGGCATTGTAACAGGTGCTTGCTAATAAATCAAGGCTCCATGCAGTGATATGGTCCGAATGGTTATTCATGCATATTTCTGCATTGCCACCCATTACTCAGAACGTTAGCATGACTGTAAATTCAACAATGCTCAAGCGTCCATAACACCTTACATGAAATACAATCTACATCTTCCCGCTTCCACATCACTGTACATCACTCTCAGCAGTTGGCATCTCTTGGGACTGTTAAGACATATTTATTCTCATAGAGTCATGTCTGTTACCCAGTGTAGATTTCGATTTGCATTTCTTTCCTTGCTGCTCTGCTCTTTGTCTAAACCTGTCCCACTTTGTTTGTCTTTCTCAGAGGGCTAGAGAACACTGGACCAAAGGTTTAGCGAGAGAGAGTGAAATATAAAGAGGTTGTGAGTCTTTATCCTTAAGCCTAAACTGAATGTGACTCAGAGTTTAAGGGTTTCGTCTTGACGAAGCCAGGGTAAACCTTCGAGTATATGCCCAAAAGTAACCAGTTGTGCAACCATCAAATCTAGAGGGTCTCGTTATGTTCATACTCATCCTAGAATGTACCATGTTCCCCCACAGGTTCAGCTGATGTGTAAGGAAACTGCACTCACGGAGATACTTTGTGGTTTTTGTGGTTCAAGTTTTAAAAAGTTGGGGTTGGGGGATTATATTGTTTGGACTATATAGAAATGCATAGAGTATCTACAAATCTAGGGCCACATGTATGAAACGGTTTTGGTCTAAAACTCACTTTTTCCCCATAGAAACCTATGGGGAAAAAAGTGAGTTTTAGACCAAAACCATTTCATACATGTGGTTTAATTTTGATCTGACATCTACACCTGAATGATGAGAGATAAAGACTCTGTATATAAAATATATTTACACATGAATATGGAACTGACACCACCTAATGCCTCATGTACTGTAGTATGATAAGAGGTCCATCAGGAGACAGGAATTACATTAAATTGAGAGGTTGAAAATGGGCAGCTGCCTTATCTTCATTGAGGAACTTCAGCCCATACATAAAGAATTAGGATTTCTGCCCAGGTGTCCTCCTTTGCCATACTTGCTGCTCGCTTATAGGCAGACTTCACTTTTACATGCAAAAAGTCAATGTCTTTGCCCTTGATATGGAACCAATAGCAGCTCTAAAGATGCGTCCACATGACTATAAGACAATACTCGTCGGACTCTACCGCTAAAAACTGCATCAGACGATAGTATGTATTTTGTGTGGATTTTGAGGTCCTTTTTTTTCTGGCTGATTCACAGTCAGAAAACGAGTCCAGTCCATATTAATGTTTTGAACACGTTTTTTGACTTGAAAAACAGCGGAAGATTGAACATGTTCTGAATTTTTTGGGGAAAAAATTCAACCTCAGAAGATCCAAGTTGTGTGGACTACAACGCGGATTTTCAATTGAAGTCTATGGAGCCGTTTACATGGCACAGTACAAATACCGGTCGGTTTATTCGGTTTTGCACACCAGTCAAAGAATGAACATGTTCTATGTTTTTCAGTGGTCTGAAAAACCTCCGGGCGGAAAACCCGTGCAGTGAGGACCACTGCGCGTGTTTTCCACAGAGGCCCGTTTTAAAAGTTTTAACCTGGCTTGCAGACGGTTTTATAAACCGAAAACTGAAAAACCAGGCGTAAACCCGTGCTTTGGGGACAAGCCCTATGGGGATGGTTTTACAGTCGGTTTTTCGCAATTTTTAAAATCTAAATCCACGTGGATTTTCGACTGGAAGTGATTGTCATGTGGATGGACCCTAACTATTCTTTTTTTTTGTTTGAAAATTCAGTTTTAATAAAGAACGATATCTCAGGAGTAAAGCATATATACATGACATAATGTAACATATTACATATGAGATAGCCAGAGAAGGATCAAAGACATGTTTCATAAAACTATGTGAGCTTTAAACATGAGCAGTTTTCAAAACATTCTGTAAAAGGAAAAAGAACAAAATACCCCAAAATCAGAGTTGTATCCAGTACAAGATCTGCTGGGAGTTTAGAATCTACACCACAGATTAAGGTCAAGTCGTTGACTTGTCTGGTAAATAGGTCTTTCCAACTAGGCTAGAGATTTAACCCTGTACAGCTAGGCCATGGTACCTGCCAGAAGGTAAAAACCCACTATGTAGAGACACGTAGGCAAGGAACATGTAAGATAAGGTATATTGTGCAGTGAGAGTGGATGGAATCCATATGGACTATATTCTAACCAATCTACCTGGGGTCTCACAATGTAGATGGATTAATTTTTCATATGGTAGGGAAACATTTATGACACACACACCAACTGTGCAAGGGAAGGAATATTGTTATTCATCCACTTATGGGAAGTCAATTTCCGAGAGCAGAAAGAGTTTCATGTTAGCACTTTGGCACAAAGAGTTGTACAGAATCGGAATAACCCAGGTCAAGTCAGGGGGATTGGCACAAACATGACATCATAAAAAACTTAATTACTTGAGCCCAAAATCCACATCTGTGAGGACCCTGCCATATTAGGGGGTAAAAGAATCATTATACTAGTCTTCATTTAGGACAAACATCACTCCTGCCTGAACAGTATTTGGCTACTCTGGCAGAAGTTAGATAGGCTTGATGTATAAAATAGAGCTTGGAAACGCAGGGCATTTGGGTGAAGCCTTTTTATTGACTTCTAAGATACCTTCCCATTCATCCTTAGAAATCACACCCAAGACTGCCTCTGACAGAAAGAAACAAGACTACTGTATAATGGGAAATGATGGCCCTAGAGCTTCAATTATTAATGAGAGAATATGAACGTGGAAATCCCACATGTGTGGGATGTGCATTGGAGGTAGCAAAGCATTGTGTTATTAGCCAAAGCAAATTCATCTTTCAAGAAAGATTTATGGCCTGTAGGGCTCACTATCTGCCCAAGACCTTGTATACCATATGTATGCCATATCTCAGGATCTGGGACTTATAGAAATTCAGCTGGGCATCATACCACAGAGGGGTATATGGAGAAGGATGGTTTACCATAGTGCAACAGAACTGTAGCCAAGACGTGGCTAGCTTGAAATAGAATATAATTACAAGGAGAATGGAAACCTGTTTTTTTGATCAACCCTGCCTATCTGGAGTCAGTTATATGACAAGGAAGATAATCCATTACTAGGGCCTGTGCTGTTCTAGTCCTCCCATTGAACTACACGTGACAGTTGTGCTGCTAGATAGTAAAGTTGTAATTTCAGAATACTTTTCTTACCTTGTACACACAGTTTTATACATCATAGACAATTACAAAAAAGAAGCTGAACTAGGAGACAAACTCCAAATGCCACTAACATCGCTGAATCTTTAATGAAATCCTACGGATTATATACTGGTCACATACATCATGGTACAGAAGTAAGAGCAGCGATGCTACAGGACTGTGAGTACAGACTCTATGACCACTCAGAATTCACAGAATGACACTAAGTAAATGTCTCTCTTTCTTCAGCACTATCAGTGTTATGAACATCTCACTTGCAGGGAATGGATGAAGATTTTTTTTTTTGTGGTTATTTGTTACAGCTGTCGGGAAAGAAGAATCCACTGTGTGCAGTTGACTATTGTCATGTCATTCTCTTAGTTCCTCTGGCTGGAGAGGCTTTTTGTTATGTGGTGTCTCTAGTCTCGTTAGAATAAGAGCGTGTCTTTCCCTGTCCGTGTCGCTAGTGTCTGTTTCCTGGCAATTAGTCAATAAACAGTAAGACCAATGATAACTTGTTTCGCTGGTATGCTAAACGGGTTCCACAGCCGGGGTTCTCCAAGCCCCACAATCAATACTTTATAACGAGATACTGGACCCAGGTAAAATTTCAACACTTTAATGAAGCACTTTTAAAATTGACATCCACTTTCAGGCATTCAACCGTCCAATATCTCTTTATAGTGTTTCCTGGCAATTACCCTAAAAGATCCCCTATTTTCTCCTGGATTTAGTGCTTTAGCTAACAGCTAGTTGGGTAATGCTGTAGTTGCTTGTCCATATCAGTAGCAGAAATGGGGCATTCAGAATTTTCCAAAATGAACGTGCCAATTTCTTTCTTTGTTATCACCTGTATGTGAACACAGTCTTTAGAAGATGGTAAACAAAACTTTAATAGTATAGATGATTTGTTTCTAGTCTCTTTACTAAATGCTACATCCACCAAGTTGGTCAGGGCCTGAATATTAAGGACCGGACATGCCATCATCTTACACAGTTGTTCTGCAGCTGTATCTGGGTGACCTGTTAAGTAGGTACATCATCTTTTTTACTGTAGAGCTGTCGTCTTGTTCCCAATTCCAAGAAGATTCAGGTATTTGATTCCTACAGTCTAAGTAATCCATCTTCGAGCATCACCAGTCATTTTGGGAAAGATGTTGCTGAAGGGAATATTGGGCCTATACTCAAGTGTTTACCTTTCATGCATGAGAAAACCAGAAAACGCTTCTAGACATTATCCAGGGCTTCGAGTGTAGTGTGGTAGAGTCACTGTGTGCCAGTGTCTTATGTCTTGTGGTGCCAGTGACCCTATATATGTTGTAGCATGTGTTTGTTCATTGTCCGCTTGTGGCCGCCATGTGTTTACCATTTGCTCTGACGTGTCTCTACTGCTGTTTGCTGAAGTCACTTGACAGAGATTGATCATCACCGTCAGTCCTTAATGACCACTATAAGCAATTATTCTGGGGATAACATCACTCTGGAGCGTTTTTCATGATTTCTGAACAGACAAAATTAGGACCAGGAAAATGGCTGTTGTGGGCATAGAACAGTCAAAAAATCCCAAACATCTATAAACCAGAGGAACAAACACTTAATCCAAATACTCCAAGCAAAAATTATTCCTTCTAAAATATAACCTTTAATAAACCAAAATAGTAATTCTAATTGGAATAAATTAAAGCACCACAATAGTACTAAAGTGACATAAGATACAAAATGTAGAGTATAATCTCTATCCCTATTCACATCCCTAGATAAATGAGCGTACTCATATAACCTCAGTGGAGACCCTGCCCCAAAAAGGGAACCCCGCACAAAAGCTCCTAACTTTCCCCTGCATCTGACCATCTATCATTTACCATAAGTGACCATTTACCATTTATCCACAAAAAGTCCAGGGGTAATACATAGTACCTGATATACTCTCAGACTAGTGTGTCCTTCAGGCAATCATTTGGGGAGTTGGTTTTACTCCACCTGATCGGAACTCCAGAGTGTTGGTAAGTATCTTGTCCTTGACAGGTACTATGTATTACCCCTGGACTTTTTGTGGATAAATGTTATTTGTGAAGAGTTTATCATTGTAGATTTAAGTTATTTTGATCCCATTGAGGAGTCCCTGAAAGTGGGACGAAACGTGTCTGAGGATATTTTGTATTATGGTGGATGGTGCATTGAACGATTTCTGTGCTCCCACTGTTAAACTATTCTTTTATTTTTCCCTGTTCATTCCACTTCTGTATGCAACTACTAAGGACCAGGAGGGTCAGTTGGAGGGAAAAGTTAGGAGCTTTTGTGCGGGGTTGCCCTTTTTAGGGTGGGGTCTCCGCAGAGGTGATACGAGTACGCTCATTTATCTAGGGATGTGAATAGGGATAGAGATTATACTCTACATTTTGTATCTTATGCCCCTTTAGTACTATTGTGGTGCGTTAATTTATTACAATTAGAATTACTATTTTATCTGTGGTTTATTAAAGGTTATATTTTAGAAGGAATAATTTTTGCTTAGAGTATTTGGGCATGGAACAGTGCCTGAAAACAGTCCTGGGGCCTGATAACATTGTTAGCCTGTGATTTGCTGGAACATTGCCCCTTTCTGGTCATTGCTTTTGTTTTTCAGAAAACCTGAGTGACCCCCGGAATAGTTGCTAGTCTGTCAATTAAGGATGGATGACAAGGAAAGCATTTGTTAGAATCTCTGTGAGAAACCAATGCCAAACATGCACCTCTTCTTCTTCTGTCTCTTCCTCATCTAACCATGCCGGTGTTGTTTTGTGCTTTTCCCGTTTGTAGTGTTACCACATCATTTCTGTGAACTTGTATTTACTAATCAGGCCCAAGACGGGTCTTTGTCTTATCTACAGACCCTTAATAAAGAGCACAGATCTATCTGTTTATTAAGGGTTATTCCAAGAAACTGGTAAAGTGTTTTTTTCCTTTGTGTATCTGAAAATAAAGCACAGAACACTGAGCCGCCTGTCCCTCTGCAGGAAGTCAACTTTTCCACATTTAGCTTTGTGCTGCCTGTTCCACCCTTGACCAGAACATGCTTCTCTTTAGTGGACAAACCAGTCGTGTTCTTGTGTCTGTAGCTGTGCAAAGATTTGTCCTTGCCTTGTTTTCACTCTCTTCTTTGACTCCTTATACACAGATCCGCGTCGTGAAGGCGTTCCGTAGCTCTCTCTATGAAGGTTTAGAAAAACCGGACTCTCGATCTTCCATTCACAATTTCATGACCCATCCAGAATTTAAGATAGAAGATTCTCAGCCACATATCCCTCTAATCGATGACACAGACCTGGAGGAAGACCCTGCCCTGAAGCAAAACTCCAGCCAGCCTCCCTCACCCAACAAAAACAACAATGCAATTGATAGTGGGATCAATCTCACCACAGAGACAAGCAAATCAGCTACCTCTTCCAGTCCTGGGAGTCCAATACATAGCCTGGAAACCTCCCTTTAGCTGAAGACGGCAGTGCAACAGTGAAATATTGATTCAAAATCACAAAAGCAATCAATACTTGTGTCTGTCTGATGGAAGAGGTGACACCACTTGGATGGTCCGTGTCCGGGCAGTGCTAGGAATGAAAATGTGGCAGATTTCTGCAAAGCCGCATGTTGCTCCCTCCTGAAAACGACTTTCAACCAACCATGTTCCTGCATGAATGTACACTTACAATCCTTGCTCTTGTTTCATTTTTTTTTTTTTACATATGTTTCTGGAGGTTTCCATGGAAGGGGTGGACTTGAAAAACAAGCATTTCCCCAGACTACAGTATTGATCTTGTACTGACACATGAGCCACCAAACAGCACCTAGGCAAAGACCTCAAGCTCGGAATCCTTTCTAGTGGATTACTATTATTTTCTTATTCGAAGCTCTAAACCTCAACTTGCACAGTGGATTTACACCCATAACGACAAAAGGAACATAAATGAGCGATTTCTACAGGCGGCAGATGTGTGTATGTGTGTGTATGCACATGTGGAAATCCCCTCACTTAAGTCAAAGGAGACACGTGAACATTGGCATACCTTCACAGGTGCTGGGGCTGCACACAACACCCCACCCACAAATGCATTTTTACTCTTACAAAGTAACAAAAATCTGTGTACAATCCCTTTATGCATGTGAGAAGGGAGAAATGTTGTTCCCTAAAAATATATGAGGTTAAAAAGATAAAAAATAACAAAAAAAATGCTAATATACTTATTGCAAGCAGGGTGCACGAAAAGGTTATGTTTCTTTGTATCTACCACTCGTAGTGGATGACATGCACAAAGCATCGTTCCTGTGGAGATCCGCACAACGCACACTTTCCTTGGACAGATTCCATTTCTAGAACTTGAAGTGAAAAGTGGCTAGATGGTAGAAGGGACATTCCTTCATCAGACCAGTCAAGATCCAAGTCTAAGTGACTTCTCCGCCATCCTCTTGGCATGGCTGCTGCAGAAAAGAACCTATATTGTAAAAACACAGGTTGTTTGTACCGTCCTGTTCCCCCTTATGGGGCTATAATAGCAATAATTCCATTTGTGTCCGGCCTGAGCAGTTTTATGCTATGATATACTCTTTAGTTCCTCATTTGGCGGGCTGCTTTATCTTCATTTTGATATTTGGTTTTGCTATTTACATCCTGAAAGATGAATGTAATTTGTTTACAAGCTTGGTCATGTCGCTGAGAGGCAAAGAAGAAAATGATGTAGGGTTAAATGTTCCATAGAAAACGTTTATGGCGTTCCGAATAATGGTCACAGGATGGAGAAGAGCGCTACATCTAGCTATAAAGTTGCTGCAATAAAAGCTGCTTGTTTGTAGCTTAGTTTAGTGGTCTGAAGCGATCATCATATTCCATTTCCTAGTACATATAGGTATGTTTATGTGCAATAATTACCCCACATACTTGGTACGCCTTAACCACCATCGTTATTCTTGACCTTTGTTGGTGACCATTGTATGTCAGGTATAGGAGTCACTGAGGCGTCGGGCACCCTTCTACCCTTATTAATGATGCCACTATCAGCCTATTTCTTCACTATCAGCAGTGTTACTTAGAAAAGAAATGATATTACGGGTACATATAAAGCAGCAACTATGTGAGGATACAGGTCGTCTCAGTAAATATTTTATCTGTACCTTACGGTTTATCAGCGGCATTCATGTCATTGATATGTGATATTCCAATAAAGTCATCCCAGGGCTGATCTGTCCACCTAAAAAATCCAAAAGAATCTAGAATCCAGTCAAAATGGACAGAATCTGATTCATGACCCTTGAAGATGGATTAATGACGTGTGTGAGTCTTTTATACAGTGTCGCATGAACAGGTCATAGCCTGCATGGCTAGCCTCACAGATCATCAGGGCTAACCCTGCTTTACAACTGAGAAGCTGAAGCTCTACCTATAACAAATATACATTAGACAATGGCAACACCCTAATGTCATGATCACTCTAGTGGTAAGCTACAGAGAATGTCACAGTCAGCAAAGTCTTCTGTTGCCTTGACCCTGCGTATAAAGCGGCGGACAATGCTGTATCTGCTGACAGGGAACCTACTCACATTCCCACTAGCCTTTTTTGTTTATACAATAGCATCTATTGGTTGAAGGTAGCAGCTTATAGATTATTCCAGGTTTTTTGTGCATCACTTTAAGGTATAACCACTGTAAAGTTACAGGTTTGGCAACTTTCTAATAAACTTTGTATTTCAGTTCCTCCGGGTTGCTGTGAGCAAATGGGAACATCTACCGTTTATATCAAAAGAGTACAAATCCATCCTAATCTTGCTCTCAATAGTGCCCAGCTCGTTACGAGAAAGAGCTTTTCTGCCTTGCATGTGTCTGATGGACATTGGGTTCTTAACCTTTGGATATAGACAATGGTCCTAATTATCAAAACAGTACAACTAGCAACTAATCAGAGCTCAACTTTCATTTCCACAACAGTATAAGAAATAAAAGCTGAACTCAGATTGTTTGCTATGGACAACAAAGACAGTTGTTCTGTTAGGGTGCGTTCACACGGCACTGACAAAATACCGGTCAGATTTTTTGGGCATGTAGGGGGATGGCTTTTTTTGCAGATTCAAGCTGTCCCCCTTCACATCCACATGTTCATGTTTGGCACAAAAAACGGGCAGAAGAATGAACATGTTCTAAAAACGGAGGTGTCAAAAAACGTCCGGTGGAAAATCCGTGCAGTGTGGACTGCAGCGCAGATTTTCTATTTAATTCAATGTAAAAGGTTGACAGTCGGTCTACAGTCGGTTTTCAAAACCCTTGCCATGGGGACAAGCCCTTAGACATTTTTGATGAGTCAGGCTCAATAACTGTATGCTAGAAAGTTGGTGGCGTATTTGCAGAACACTGTAGAATACCTTCACAGTAGTGAGAGGGTCTGCTTTTATTCTAGAAACAGTGTAATCTCTGTCCACTATCAAACATATCCCATGGGCAATAGTGAACCCATTTCTGGCGACACTGAAGACCCTAGACAACCTGTTGGAGTCATCATGAAGAAACCAGTAACGGGGTGTTTAAAACTTTAAAAAGCTTAAAAGTCATCAGGGATGACAGGAAATAGAAACAAAAAAAACCCAAAACTTTTAAACCCGCACGTTCAAGCACTAAGGCCGGTCCCGGTGATCCCGGCCTATGATGTTACCGTTCATTCTTCATATGACCCTATAGCTATTCACACCTAGGCTATAGGGCGACTTGAAGAACAAATGGTGACGTCATCAGCCGGGATGACCAAGACCAACCGCGTTTTGGGTTTATTTTCTTTACTATTTTCTATCATCCCCTAATTACTAACAAGCTTTTTGAAGTTTAGGAACACAACCTAAAAGGCTGGAATATAACTGCAGTTTACAGATCTACCATAGTTAGAAGAAGAAGAAAATTAAAGATAAAGGTGGAAGGCTGGAGCGGTCACTTAACATGGAAACATATAGGAAGGGAAATGATCCCAAATATATTTCTCCTGTCCAAGAATGATAAAACCAGAAAGATTGCTGACTCTAGAAATGTGAAAGCTAACAAGACCATGATGAAGTAGCAGTCCACGTTTAGCAGACAGTCTATATACTAAAGTCCTCAAAAGAGTCCTGTTTGATCTGCATGCACTTGGCGTGACATCTCCTGTGGTTTGGGTACAGTGGCTATATCCACTGTGGTTAGAGTGCATTGTATTTTTCCAAAAATCCCATTTGCACAACATGGATGAAAATTGTACTTTTAACACATTTTACAATCCATATCATGTTTTATAGCAGTTTTTTTGCATTGACTTCAGCCAAAAAGGCAGTGTCTTAAGGTTGTCATGCTATGGCTTTCTGCAGCATCTTCACAATCAGCTACAATTAGGGGGTCATTCAACATAACTTATTCATCATAAATTATTATGCCATGTACCATATATATATAATACCTGCTTGTTAGACAAATTCCCTCATTTATCAAAGAGCTCAGCTCTCATTCCCTATGTGGCTCTGAAAAAAATTAAAGCTTAGCTCTAATTAGTTGGACTAGGCAACAAAAACAGTCTTTCCGCTAAGTTTTGATGAATGAGGCTCAAATTGTGTTTTTGGGTGCAGCATTCAGGATCTCCAGATCTCCTGTTCCCTGTGATTGTCAGGCCCATGTGTTCTTGTAGAATCACACTCTTTGCTTTATGTCCACACCTTCTGGCCACTCCTTCATAAAATGTTCTTCAGAACCTACCGAAACACTACGCCAGAATATGAAAAGTCCTGGCAACTATAATGAATCTTTGCCGGTACGTTGCACAGATTTAGCCCACTGCTCATGGAAATGTGAAACACGTACATCTCCACATTCTGATGAAAGCTCACACGCCAAGCATGTATCAAAGCAATAAGTGTGTTTGGCTGGTCACCATTAGCACCACCTTGTCTCTGGTCTCTACAAGCCATGGTCTTCTCTAGATCCGACACTGCTATGTGTCGGGGGACTGTAAAGCAACATTCAATGCTGCGGACTCCGTCTCACCGATCCGGTATATTCCCTGATGAGTCCCGCGCCTCAAGACCCGTCATCGAGGTGACAAGAAATGAACCTTTGAAGAGTGGCGACAATTGCGCAGGTTTCATGTTTCCACAAGAATGGCACACTGAAGAATGATTCACCTGCAGCTGCTTCTGTGTCTATCCCTACTTAAGAACATGTAATGAAATTTTTGCACGCATTATCACAGTGTACAAATCCCGCTCCCGGACTGGAGTAGGATTCAGGAAATGGAACTGTGTGTATTTCTAAAGGCTCATTATTCCCACAAATATGCTTTCTACGTTCTGTCCTTAGCAGCATGGGAGATGTGAAAAAAAAAAAAAAGGCAAAAAATCGAAATCTATATAAAGATCTATACATATATATATAAATATATATACAGATATTTAATGGTACAATCCATTCTGAAAATGATTTCCTCTGTCTGTGCTAGAGAGTCAGCTCTGCTTAGCACTGAGAGAGAAAATCCTTGGTTCGCTCATTTTTACATACTTTTTTAATTCTAGATGATACTAATTGTAAATAAAAACATTATGTCTATGTTCATTTAATACTATGCAAAGGTTATGCTCTGTATCGCTGAACCTACTCCTGCAGTGTGATACTGGAATGTTTGTGGTTTTAAAAAGAACAAAAAAATCTAAAAAAGGAAAAAAGTGAAATAACTGCTGTAAATTATTTTATAATCTACAACCAGCAATGCTGAGGGTTTACTCTTGCTGCTGTGATTGTCTTTTTGGATGATTCCTGGCAGGAGCACAAGTGGAAACAAAGTAAAAAAAAAAAGTAAAAAAAAAGAAAATTAAATTCACAAAGCAGCATGAAACTGGAGTCAACATGATTATTTGTTGTGTGTAAGGTGAATACACAGGCATTGACAGCTGTGCTAGAAACATGGAAGGTATTAACTATAAAAGGTTGGCCGGCAGACCCATTCATGCCATCTAAGGTTCTAGCAAAAAGCTGACCCATGTATAGATAGGGCTTGTCTCAGGGTAAGTGGCTTAAAAGGGTTGTCTCAATACAAGGATTGCTTTTTATGTCAAAGATCTTGCAAAAACAAGTCACTTTGGAATATGTTTCCATTAACAGTGTCCTACCTTTTCCTAGATATCCCCTCTTGTATGGGCTGCATCAGCTCCTCAGGTCGCTATAGCTACAGACCTGTTTGATCTCTCCTGATAGGCTACCAGTGCTGGTCGCTATAGCTACAGACCCGGTGACCTCAGCAGCTCATCACTGCAGGCCAGTAGAAGCCAGTAAACACACCACTGAATTTAAAAATGAAACTGAGACAAGAAGACTGAGGTAAGATGATTCGATGAAGTGAGACAACCCCTTTAATCATACTGACTGCTAAGGCTATGATTACACAGCACTGGTTTTTGGTCAAAATTTAGAATCCGCCGAAAATCCGACTGTAACCGGTGCTACACAGCACAGATTACTGCGGGTTTTCTAAACCGCTGTCCATCTTGCAGAAGATAGAACATGTTATATCTTCCTCTGGATTCCCTTCGGATTCTTGTAATCGCAATGTATGGGGCCGGTGGGAAATCCGAAAACCGACCATGGTTTTGAGTTCAAAACCTGTGGCAAAAAGCACAATATGATGTTAAAATGCCGTTGGGTTTTGGACAGCATTTTAACATTGCTGTGTAGACTTAGCCTAAGTGCTGCTATAACTACAGTATGGAAATCATACTTTACAACAAATGGAAATGTAACCACTTCAAGGGGTGTTCCTACCATAGAATTTAATGGCATATTGCTAGGATATGTCCTCAAAGTCTGATAGGTGTGGGCCCCAAAAGTACTCGGAACTCCCATAGAAGAGAGTGAAGTAATGCTTAAAGGGTTTCTCCGGGAAAAGAAGAAAACTAAATAGATAAACTTTATGTCATAATGAAAAAATTCCTAAATATCTTTAATTAGAAAAGTTTGCTCGTTTTGTCTAGGGGATAATCATTATAGAAGAAGAAAATGGCCGCTGGGCTCTTTCCTCAGCAGAAACCTGTCATACAGGAAGTAGGACAGACTCTGAGAGTCATTTCCTGATTAGTGACATAACTAAGCTGAACTGACAAACTTATGGTATGAGGGACGGCTCTGCAGATTAGAAAGGAGACCGAGGGCTGTACACCACACACCACACATATATAATATATATATATATATATATATATATATATATTATATATATATATATATATATATATATATATAATATATATATATATATATAAAATATATATTTTATAGCCCTGTCTTCTTTCTAATCTGCAGAGCCATATATATATATATAATATATATAATATATATATATATATATATATATACACTCACCGGCCACTTTATTAGGTACACCATGCTAGAAAAGGGTTGGACCCCCTTTTGCCTTCAGAACTGCCTCAATTCTTCGTGGCATAGATTCAACAAGGTGCTGGAATCATTCCTCATAGATTTTGGTCCATATTGGGCATGATGGCATCACACAGTTGCCCAGATTTTTGTCGGCTGAACCTCCATGAAGCGAATCTCCCAATCCACCACATCCCAAAGAGCTCTATTGGAAAAGGTTTGGGTGACTGTGGAGGCCTTTTTGAGTACAGGAATCATTGTCATGTTCAAAAAACCCAGCTGAGATTTTCCCAGCTTTATACAGGGCGCATTATTCTGAAAAGTAGCCTCAGATGTTTGGGTACATTGTGGTCATAAAGGGATGGACTTTGGGGTCAGCAACAATACTCAGGTAGGCTGTCCTTTTCAACGATCTCAATTGGTACCAAAGGGGGCCCCCAAAAGTGCCAAAAAAAATATTCCCCACACCATGACACCACCACCACCAGCCTAAACCGTTGAACAAGGAGAAAATCCATGCTTTCAGTTGTTGACGCCAAATTCTGACCCACCACCAAATGTGGCCAAAAAATCGAGATCATCAACCAGGCAACGTTTTTCCAATCTTCTACTGTCCAATTTCGATGACTTGGGCAAAGGGAGCCTAAATTTTCCGTTTCTTAGCTAAAAGGGAGTGGCACCCGGTTGGTCTTTGCGCGTACCCATCGCCTCAAAGTTCGCCTCTGTGGTTTCAGAGATGCTCTTCTGCCACCTTGGTTGTAAAAAGGGTGGCTATTTGAGTCATGTTGCTTTTTATCAGCTCGAACCATCGCCCCTTCTCCTTTGACCCCCTGGCATCAAAAGGCAAATTTCCGCCCACAGGACTGCCGCTCACGGGATTTTTTTTCTTTTTTTTGGAACCCTTTTCTGTAAACCCTAGAGATGGTTGGCATGAAAATCCCGGGGATCACAATTTCGAAATACTCAGACCAGCCCTTCTGGGACCAAAACCATGCCACGTTCAAAGGGGACTCAAAACACCTTTTTTTCCCCATATGATGCCGGTTTGAACTGCAGGAGATTTGTCTTGACCATGTCTACATGCCAAAATTTCAGATTGCCGCCTTTATTGGTGATTAAAAAATTAAGTGTTAACAAGAGTTTTGGGCAGGTTTTACCTAATAAAGTGGCCGGTGATGTATTGTACGCCCAAAAAATGAGTGTGGGAAAGGGGGGAATTAGGGTATTTTTAGAACATGGTTTTTCCATACTGCACACCCCCAAAATGTGCTCCCCCTAGCCCAGTGGGACAAAGATCGAACATGGTGATAATATTTTATTAAGTGTCGTAAGTAGCTCAAAACCACTGGATTGTGCAGGGGAGCCCTGCTTATCTTTAGTATTACTGCACTGTATTCTTATTTTTTTTTTGGTTTCTACACAAGGATTGCTTTTATTTAAGCATCCTTTCAAAAAAAAGTCGCTTTGCAATATTTGCCTTAACCTGTCCTACCTGTTCCTAATATCCCCCCCTTTTATGGGCTGCATCACTCCTCAAATCGTATAGCTCAGCCTGTTAGATGTTTCCCGATAGGGTGCCGTCCCGGTCGCTATAGTACAGACCGGTGCCTCCACTCCCCACTGCGGAAATAGCAGCCAGTAACCCAACATGCCAACTCCCCCTTTTGGTGGGGGGTCCCGCAATGGGGGTCTCCCCCCCCTCCCGGGAAGTTTGGGATTCCTTTCCCCCGCCGCCACACCAGCGGGGGGACCGCAGCGCAAAAAGAGCGCTGGGGGCCTATCTGCGCCCCCGGGGCCCCTCCTACAGTGGGTGAAGCGGCGCAGCGGCTGCTCACCCCCCGGCGAGTCTCACTGATGTGGGCCCCCCCGCCGCCAGTAGCGTACAGGGAGGAGGGGAGGGATCGTTCCCCTCCTCCCTTTTCCCCCGTAAGTACAGCGCGGTGTTCGCTGTACATACAGGCATGTGAGGGGAAGTACCCGGCTGCGGGCACCCCCCTGCGACCCGAGAAACCCCGTCGGCCGGGAGATGCCAGCTCAGGAGGCCGGGGAGGTAAGTCCCCTTTTATTTTTATTTTTTTTAGTTATAGGGGGCTCTACCTGGCTACAAAAAGGGGGGGTCTACCTGGCAACAGATGGGGTACTACCTTGCTTACAATGGGGGGGGGGTCTACCTGGCAACAGAGGGGGCACTACCTGGCTACAATGGGGGGGCCCTACCTGGCAACAGAGTGGGCACTACCTGCTACAATGGGGGGGGTCTACCTGGCAACAGAGGGGCACTCCGGGCTACAATTGGGGGGGGTCTACCGGGCAACAGAGGGGGAACTACCTGGCTACACTGGGGGGACACTACCTGGCTACAATGGGTGCACTACCTGGCTAACAAAGGGGGCATCTACCTGGCTAACAATGGGGGCATCTACCTGGCAACAGAGGGGGCACTACCTGGCTAAAAATGGGGGGGGGCATTACCTGGCAACAGAGGGGGCACTACCTGGCTACAATGGGGGGGCACTACCTGGCTCACAATGGGGGCACTACCTGGCTAACAATGGGGGCATCTACCTGGCAACAGAGGGGGCACTACCTGGCTAACAAAAGGGGCATCAACCAGGCCACAAAGGGGGCATCTACCTGGCAACAAAAGGGGCATCTACCTGGCAACAAAGGGGGCATCTACCTGGCTAACAAAGGGGGCATCTACCTGGCTAAAAATTTGGCAATACATGGCTACAGAGCGGGCTCTACCTGGCTACAGGGGGGGGCCTCCCCTGCTACAGAGGGGGCATCTACCTCGCTACAAGGGGGCATCTACTTGGCTACAAGGGGACCTCTACTTGGCTAAAAGGGGGCATCTACCTGCCAGTAAGGGGCACTACCTGTTTATGGGGGGCTACTACCTGGCTATAAGGGCATCTACCTGGCTTTCTTCCAAAGCCGTTATGCAGTTAGGTGGAGTGGGTGTGGTTTTTGAAGGGGCGTGGCACACCGACAAGATGGGCGTGTCCATGCAAGTTTTTGCCGCCCTCTACAATCTCCTGCTTTTTCAGTTTCAAACTATGTTGCAACTATGCAGTAAACATGCCCCTGAATTCAAAAGTGAAACAGAAAACAGGACTGAGATAAGATGAATCGATATAGTGAGACAACCCCTTTAAGTGTCACTAGCTCTCCATTCTGAGACGTAACTTTCGGGGGCCGTTCCCAAGATAGGTGCTGGTCCCAGAAGTAGGCCCGCACCTAATCAGACTTTGATGGTATGTCCTAGCGATATGCTATCAAAGTCTCTGGAGGCACCACCCTATTAATGCACTCAAAACCCACATAATATCGTAGGGAAAATGACAAGTTTTAACAGAAGGACAAAAGGCTACAGAGTTCTAAAGGGTTAAAGTTTTTCAGTGAAAAACAGACAAGCTCCTGTGCTGCTGATGTGACACAGTAGGCAGTGGGGTCACTATCCTGGCCATGGTCAGTGACCTAGGGAGCATTGTGTACATAAGCAAGATATAAGAACTGCTTTAGCTCTGAAAAAAGCTAAATCAAAATAGCAATGTATTTGGTAATCTTTATTTACCTTTATCTACATGTTTAAAGTTAATCAGTGTGGTGTGAATACCTCTTAAAAGGGGTTATCCATATCACATACATGTGAAATAATCTGCTACTGGTCGCCAATAAAAAAGAAAACCCTTTACTCACCTTCCTCCTCATCTCCGTTCCAGCGCTGGGTTTCTCTGATTTCTGTTTACTTTCTTCTTCTGAATGGAAACTCACTGCTGTAACCACTGATTCACGTGCCTCTACTTAGCTCATCATTCAGAGCTGACAGTGCTGAGTAATGGGTAGAGCAGTTAGGGCATGTCCCCACGGCACGGGTTTTCGGACGGTTTTTTCAGGCGGTTTGCAGTTTTGCAGACCGCCTGAAAAACCGGCTGAAAATTAGCACAATGGGGCTCTATGGAAAACCAGTGCAGCAGTCCCCACTGCACGGGTTTTCCGTCCAGTGGTTTTGCCGCCCGCGGTCCGCCCGCAAAACATTATACCTGCACATTCTTCCGTCCGATTTTCGGACGGAATCTGTGCAAGTGAAGGGGGAGGACTTTTCTCCGCTCATGGCGGAGAAAAGTCGTCCCCCCGCGGCCGTGGGATGGCCGCAAAACAGTGCAAATACCGGTCGCATTACCGACCGGTATTTGGCACTTGCCGTGGGAACGCACCCTTAGAGCATAATCGGGTATAGTCGCTACTTTAAACCCTTTGTACACTATCACCTGGGGTGGTTTTTTCACCGGGCAAATTTCCGGGCACGCTTTTCCCCGTGTATTTGTGCTCTAATACGGGCAGATGCACCCCCAAAATTTTAAGAAAACCCCAACTCTCAAAAAATAGGGATTACGCCTCCTGCGGGGGGGAGTAAGTGACATTAAATTTAATTGCGGCGAATACGCGCTGCGAAAATGCTGCCCCAAAGGGGCCAAGGCTGCCGGGCCCCCTGCACCCGCGGGAGTAATGCTTTTAGCGCCTCCCAAATCACCCGGCGTGCCGCAATTACGCCGTGTGAACAAAACCTTATAGTGCAGTGTCCAGCGCTGCCTAGAACACTACCTTTCCTTTACATGACAGCTTTAGCATCAATCCATGAGACTGTTAGAGCCATTGCTCTAAAAAAAAAGGGGTTTTGGGGAGCGTTCGGCAGAAGCTTGGGCCCCCTGCAAAGACACTTGTGTTTGTAGTGTGAAGAGGATTAAAACTAGTGCTCCTTGTTCATGCAAGTGGCATGACCATTCATCTAGGAATGTTTAAACTGAATTAGTCCCTATGTAGAATTGTCAGCAGTTGTAAGGGGTTCAACACGCTGAGACATCCTGTGCTGCTTCTACATGTGCGCCTCGTTGATTTTGTCACATGCCCCTTAGATGCAAAATCTTATTCCAGTGACCCAGAAAACAGTATGAAATGCAGCATAAAGGCCTAGAGCTCACCTTATACAGTCCCAGGCTCGGACTGGGCCGCCGGGGGATCGATGAATCCCCCGGTGGGCCCCCTTGAGCCGCAGTGGGCCCCGGAGGCAGTTGCCGTCCTCCCCTGGTCCGGCCGCGACCCGGTCCTAAAACGCCCGGGACCTGCGTCCCGGGCGCCCCGAGACCGGCCCGGGAGTTGGGGACTAATGTCCCCAACTCCCGGGGCTGCGCGGTGTCACTCTGCCGACTCCCGGGGCTGCACTCTGCCGACCACTCTGGCAGGCTTAAAGGGGTTGTCTCGCTACAATGATTGGGTTTTAATGAAAAGATCTTTAAAAAACAATCTTTTAAAAGCTTTGCAATATATGTTCACTACAAATGTCCTACTGATTTTGAGTTATCCCTGTTAGTAGTAGTGCATCAACTCCTGAAATCTCTATAGCAGCTGACCTGTTGATCTTTATCTGACTGGCTGTCAGTGCTAATGACTCATCAGCTTCTGAATACAGGTCAGAGCACAGGTCCCCTCCTGCACAGAATGCTTCTGTAGTGGAGGGAGGGGGAGGGCTCTGGCTTCTGTTTCTGTGTAGCTGGATTAACCCTGTGTGTGCCTGCTGCCTCCTGCTCTCTACACAGATTGAGGAGAGCAGAGATGAGGCTGATCTGTAGTCAGTAGATGTGACAGCAGTGAAGTGTGTTACTATAATCATGATGTGTCTGTGGAGCTCTGACTATACTAATAGAACAGATAAGGGGGCATGTGAACGGTTCATGCTCTGCTGTATTAGTGACACATCATGATTATAGTAACTCACGATACTGTGAAATTCCTAGAACAGGAAAATCTTTGGGCTGCAAAAGAAAAGCGCAGGATCGGGTCCACTGGAAAGATGCACTGTAAAGAAAGACAGTAAAGTCTGGTGCTCACCTTTTTCACGCTGTACAATAGTTACGGTACAGCGCGCTTTCAGCTTTTTGTTTTATTGTCTGATGTGCCGGTAGAAGCAGCTCCAGTCCCACTCCCGCCGTTGGAGCCACGAGGACGCCGCCGGTGTACGATAGCGAGGAGATCGCAGGAGAGAACTCAAAGAAAAGAGCCCCTCGAGCGAGATCAGTGGAAGTAAGTTTAGAACTAGAGCGCTCAATAAAGAAAGGAGCGTATTGGCTCCTGAGAATGTTAGAAGAATTATTTATTTACTATGTTACACGTTTCGCGGATTGCAGTCCGTGAAACGCGTAACATAGTAAATAAAGGGGGCCCTAAAAGGGGGCCTTGGCTACAAGAGGGCCTGGCTCTAGGGACCCTGGCTACAAAGGGGGACCTGGCTACAAGGGGGGCCCTGGCTACTAGGGGGGCCCTGGCTACTAGGGGACCCTGACTACTAGGGGGACCCTGCCTAATAGGGGGCCCTGGCTACTAGCGGGGCCCTGGCTGCATGGGGGGCCCTGGCTACATGGGGGGCCCTGGCTACTAGGAGAGCCCTGGCTGCATGGGGGGCCCTGACTACATGGGGGGCCCTGGCTATAAGGGGGGCCCTGGCTGGCTACAAGGGGGGCCCTGGCTACCTATAGGGGGGCCCTGACTTCAAGGGTGGCCCTGGCTACCTACATGGGGCCCTCTCTACAAAGGGGGCCCTGGCTTACCTACGGGGGCCTGGCTACCTACATGGGGAACCCTGGCTACAAAGGGGGCCCTGGCTACCTACAGGGAGGGGGGCCCTGGCAATCTAAGGGGGCCCTGACTACAAGGGGGGTTCTGGCTACCTACAAGGGGGGTTCTGGCTACCTACAGGGGGGCCCTGGCTACCTACAGGGGGGGCCCTGACTACCTACATGGGGGGCCCTGGCTACCTATAGGGGGGCCCTCTCTACAAAGGGGGCCTTGACTACAAGGGGCCTGGCGCCCACAGGGGGCCCTGGCAATCTAAGGGGGCCTGACTACTACGGGGCCCTGACTACCTACAGGGGGGCCCTGGCTACCTACAGGGGGCCCTGACTACAAAGGGGGCCCTGGCTACAAGGGGGGCCCTGACTACAAGGGGGGCCCTGGCTACCTACATGGGGGCCTGGCTACCTATAGGGGGCCCTAACTACAAGGGGGGTTCTGGCTACCTACAGGGGCCCTGACTACAAGGGGGGCCCTGGCTACCAACATGGGGGGCCCTGGCAATCTAAGGTGGCCCTGACTACCTACAGGGGGGCCCTGACTACAAGGGGGGCCCTGGCTACCTACAGGGGGCCTTGACTACAACGGGGGCCCTTACTACCAGGGGGGCCCTGGCTACCTATAGGGGGGCCCTGACTACAAGGGGGGCCCTGGCTACCTACATGGGGGGCCCGGACTACCTACAGGGGGGCCCTCTACAAAGGAGGCCCTGACAACAAAGGGGGCCCTGACTACCTACAGGGGGCCCTGGGGCAATCGACGGGGGCCCTGCCTACCTCCAGGGGCCCTGACTACAAGGGGGGTTCTGGCTACCTACAGGGGGGGCCCTGAATAAAAGGGGGCCCGGGCTACCTACAGGTGGGCCCTTTCTACAAAGGGGCCCTGACTACTACAGGGTGGCCCGATACCAAAGGGGCCCTGGCTAAAAAGGGGGGCCCTGACTACTAAAGGGGGGCCCGTTACCTAAATAAATGGACCACTACCTACACAGTAGCAAAAGGGGGGGGGCCCTGATTTCCTGCACACTCCCTAAGGAGGCCCCTAACTACCTGAAAAACCAAAAGGGAGGCCCCAAACTCCTTATATACCTAAAAGCCCCCCAACGTCTTAACACCTAAAGGAAACTAACTGTATAGTACCAAAGGAGCCCCTAATGCCCCTATAGACCTAAGGGAAACCCCCTAACGCCCTTTTTTTTAAACCTAAGGAGGCCCTATGCCTGTATATACCCAAAGGGGGGCCCTAACTGCTTGCAGCCTATATAAAGGGGACCCTAACTCCTACAGTTACCTAAGGGGAAACCACCACCTACAGCCAACAACTTGACTTCCAACACCTACCTCACCTACCCAACGGGGCCACCCACCTAAATGTAAAACCCACTTTCCTAACTGGGGCTTCTTTCCACCTGGGGGCTATTTTTACCTAAACCCTACACTGGGGGCTTTAAATAACCCACCAGCCTGCCTGGGACTGGCCTTCTAACTTATCCAGCGGGGGTCTACCTACCTAAATAGGGCCTATCTAGGTACCTGGGGCCTCTCCCCACCCTCCAACCCCTTAGGATACTAGGCTTGTACCCGCTCTCCCACTCCTGGGAAGTTTGTACAGAGGTGGGAATAGGTGAAGAGATGCTGGAAAATTGAGGATTCTAAGATATTTGTGTGTAATTTCTGCATTGATGAGTTGTGTCCGGGACAAGTCATCATGGCGGTATGGAACGGATGCAGAAGAAAAGGGAATAAGAACGGCTCATAAGAGAAGAGAACGACTCATCAGACGTCTCTGGTGAGTCCCTGATTTCAGAGGTTATTTTTTATATTGTAATGTGAGGGTGTGTGTGTGATGGTGACCTGAGCTGGTCTCTATATGGCAGTGTTGTAGGTTATACCTGAGCTGGTGTCTGACCACTATGTGGTCTCTATATGGCAGTGTTGTAGGTTATACCTGAGCTGGTGTCTGACCACTATGTGGTCTCTATATGGAGGTGTTGTAGGTTATACCTGAGCTGGTGTCAGACCTCTATGTGGTCTCTATATGGCTCTGTTGTAGGTTATACCTGAGCTGGTGTCTGACCTCTATGTGGTCTCTATATGGCAGTGTTGTAGGTTATACCTGAGCTGATATCTGAGCTCTATTTGGTCTCTATATGGCGGTGTTGTAGTGTAGGATGTGCAAAGCTGCTGATGTCTCTTTCTGGGAAAGTTGGGTAAATTGCACTGTACAGACTTAGATATAGTGTTGATAGGAATGATAGTTTAATAGCTCATAGGTTAATAGTGTAAACTGCATTGTATATACTTAGAGATAGAAGTGACAAGGATGTGAGATTAGCATGTAGAGTGTACAGTAAGTTAGAGGTTAATGCTGAAGATTACTGGCCCAAGTTAGTCTGCCTGGCAACAGGAGTGTAACCCCCTCAGCCAATAGGGAGCTGAGTTTGTGAGAAGACAAGAAGGGGGGTTAGCTGTCAGCAGGGGGATCCCTTAAATAGTGAGACCTGTAGGAGTTCAGGGTCTGTTCTGCCTGAGTCTGCTGGAGTCTGTAGCAAGCAGAGAGAGAGCAGAAGTCTCATTGCCCTGGCTAGGGATGAGGGGCGGCAGATTCCTATGGAAAGGAAAGAAGCCAGCTTGATAGAGAGAAAGACTTGTATATAGTTGATGAGAAGTTCACAGCAAAAGAAGCCGGTAGTCCTGGGAGCAGAGCTTCACCTCCAGCGGTGACGTAGGTGAGCCAGGTGAAGAAGAGAGGCCATTGTGTCGGCAGTGAGGAGTAGCCCCCCCTGTGCTGTGTGGGTAAGCCACTGAAGACAGGCAGGGTAGCGGTGAGGTAGAGCTAGGAGAGAGCTCCCTCTGGAACTGCGGTGTGCGTGCTACTGAAGCTGGCTGGGACACTGGGTGAACGGCTGGAAGTGGATGGAAGTGCCGTTGCTGGAGGAAGCTGAAAAGAGAAGTAAAGCTACAGTTCTGCCGGTGAAACGTTGTTGTGTGTCTTCATTTATACGCCGGTACACTCCACTACCAAGAGTCCCACATCTCCTCTCCCCGCAATAGAAAGAACCAGCAAGCAGGGGCTACCATTAAGCTCCCGCATCTTTACATTTGGCGTAGTCGTGGCAGGATTGCGGTTCTGAGAGGACAAAGACACAGACACGCGTGGTGGGAGAGGGAGTCTCCCCACCCGCAGGCGTGCCGCCGAAGTTTGGAGAGAACCTCAGGACTGGAGTTTGTACGGCGTTGTGCGGTGTACAGAGACTGTTGTGGATTGCCAGGCTGGGCAGAGGGACTGCGAGACAGCGACGCTGAAGTGAGTAACCTGCAAGAATGGGCCTGAAGACACCAGTACGGGAGGGCCGGCTAGCGAGAGGGCCAGTGCTGGGTGTAAGAAGATGGCGGACTGGCATGGCGAGGAAGAAGAGGGGCGTGGCCAGCAAAAAGGGCGCCAAGGGTTTCCCGCCGAAGAATAGCCAGTGGGAGCTGAGAGCCAAGCGCGCGAAAAGTGGGGTAGCTCTGCCCCTGGGAGGCGCTATAAAGTTCCAGAGAGCATCGGAAGAGAGGGAGGTGCTGAAGGGATACTCTGAGTGTGCAGAGGAGACAAGTTTGCTGAGTCTGAGGAGACAGCTGCGTGTTAGGTGCCTGAGTATGGCTGAGCAGCAACCAGAGAGGCCTGAGCAAGAGGCCGAACAGGCTCGCCCCGACCATCAACTGGGGGCTAAGGGAGCCGAGGATGGAGCTGCAGCCGGTGCCGCCGCGGAACCTGAACCACAGAGAACACGCCCGTATCGTATGACCTGGGAGCGCAAGAAGGAACTGGAGGACCAGGCCTACCAGTTCATGAACTGTCGTGGTGTGGCTGGTGCGTGGGTGGCCGAGAGAAGGACCACCAGAGAGGTCATTGAGTTTGACCGGCGTGCAGGCATTGGGTCCATCCTGGAGGATGGGACCCGGGACGTGATCTTTGTAAATCGGAGGGCAGTGAAGCGGATCTTTGAGCCCGAACGTCTGCACAGCTTATACCGAGGAGAGAGGGTGAGCTTCCGCAAAGTGCCGGGTCCTAAGGGCCCTTGGGCTGCCGGGGTGGAACGTCTTCCCCGCGAACCGTATGTGCCAAGTGAGAACTGGGACGAGGAAGAACAGGAGGATGTCCCGGTGGAAGCTCCGGTGCCGGAGGAGCCGCCGATGCCAGCGCCAGGACGGGGGCGCGAAGGAGGAACCATCCGAGAGCGGTCTCCAGGGCCGGAGCCCACCATCACTGTCACCGCTCCTGTGTCCGTAGTGACGGCCCCGCTGGTGATGGTCGTAGCCAGGTCGGCAGGAGCGACCCCTTCCCCGCAGTAAAGAGAGGTACCCCGAGTCGGGCGCGGACGCGCCTTCATTCGTGAGGCCCATGAGCTGCTGATGAGGGTCCTAGAGAGCTCAGTGGGACCGCAGGGCCTGGAGCTGCCAGAGTTGGTGCGGCTGTTGGGAGAACGGCAGGAGCCGCTACACAAGCCGTAAGCTGCTTGGGTACCCAGTGCTGTTGCGCCATTCCCCGGGGGAGGGGGGTTGTTCACCTTTGTTTGCAGGGCCAAGGACTGTGATCTAAAACGGGACGCTGAAACCTTGCCCTGATTTGTTCCTCACTAAAGCTGTGTATTACTTATTGTTCATGGGGTTCAAGGACTCTGGTTGATGACCTGACAAGGACGCTGAACCTTACCCAATGCGGTTGGTAATATTGTGTTTATTATGCCAAGTATTTATGTTCATTGCTCATGTGAAGAAATGTTATATTGCACTGCATATTGTGTGTGGATGTGGTGTGTGGAAGTTGGAATCAGAGGACATATTCCGGATAAAGAGCGGGGGAGATGTAGGATGTGCAAAGCTGCTGATGTCTCTTTCTGGGAAAGTTGGGTAAATTGCACTGTACAGACTTAGATATAGTGTTGATAGGAATGATAGTTTAATAGCTCATAGGTTAATAGTGAAAACTGCATTGTATATACTTAGAGATAGAAGTGACAAGGATGTGAGATTAGCATGTAGAGTGTACAGTAAGTTAGAGGTTAATGCTGAAGATTACTGGCCCAAGTTAGTCTGCCTGGCAACAGGAGTGTAACCCCCTCAGCCAATAGGGAGCTGAGTTTGTGAGAAGACAAGAAGGGGGGGTTAGCTGTCAGCAGGGGGATCCCTTAAATAGTGAGACCTGTAGGAGTTCAGGGTCTGTTCTGCCTGAGTCTGCTGGAGTCTGTAGCAAGCAGAGAGAGAGCAGAAGTCTCATTGCCCTGGCTAGGGATGAGGGGCGGCAGATTCCTATGGAAAGGAAAGAAGCCAGCTTGATAGAGAGAAAGACTTGTATATAGTTGATGAGAAGTTCACAGCAAAAGAAGCCGGTAGTCCTGGGAGCAGAGCTTCACCTCCAGCGGTGACGTAGGTGAGCCAGGTGAAGAAGAGAGGCCATTGTTGTGGCAGTGAGGAGTAGCCCCCCCTGTGCTGTGTGGGTAAGCCACTGAAGACAGGCAGGGTAGCGGTGAGGTAGAGCTAGGAGAGAGCTCCCTCTGGAACTGCGGTGTGCGTGCTACTGAAGCTGGCTGGGACACTGGGTGAACGGCTGGAAGTGGATGAAAGTGCCGTTGCTGGAGGAAGCTGAAAAGAGAAGTAAAGCTACAGTTCTGCCGGTGAAACGTTGTTGTGTGTCTTCATTTATACGCCGGTACACTCCACTACCAAGAGTCCCACATCTCCTCTCCCCGCAATAGAAAGAACCAGCAAGCAGGGGCTACCATTGAGCTCCCGCATCTTTACAGTAGGTTATATTGGCGTTAGTATAGTGGCAGCGTACATGTGTCCCTGATTGTAAGAGTGAGGGAACACCTGACCCTGTGATAGGAGTTAGACTTTCTTTCTTGCTGGTGTTTATCTTAGAAGGTGTTGAGGTGCGTGACCAAGGGAAACGTGGAGGGAGATATTGTATGTGGGTGGAGGGGGATATGGATGGAGCTACTTAGCCATGTGTCTATGATATGTTAGACTGACAAATGTGTGAGATAGACAGATATGTGACTCTCTTGCTATTGTACTACACAATACAGTTCTGGTGGTAAAATGGGCGCGTTTATGTCCGAGAGGCCGGTAACATTTTCATGTACAGTATGGTGGGCCCCCGAGATCAATTCCCCTGTGGGCCCCAGACTCCCCAGTCCGACACTGTACAGTCCCATGGTTCAGAAGGGTCCCTCTGGCTGCTATTCTGTATACAGGAAACATAGACATAATATTCTCATCTTTTTAGTGTTCGGTCTCATGTTGGAATCCAAATTCTGGAAAAAAAAAAGCAAGTTTTCTATATTTTGGAGTTTTCTTCTCACAGGCTTCAGATTAGGCCAGACTCTGTTTCTCCTTTACCTGCGATGTGCATCCAGGCACAATAAACCCTTTGTTTAGAAAAAGATAGACCAGTCATTATATCTGATTTCTGGAAGAATGTTTTTCTTAGGACCTGTAAAGAAGTTTTACAAACTGAAAAATGTATTTTGCTATTTTTAATTCATTCTTTTTTTTGTGGTTGTGTTCAGTTTAAAGGGGTTTTACCACAAGGTACAATGCCCTGCACAGGTCAATCTCAACAAGCTGCAAGTTGACCGTACTTGCGGCCGTCCTCTCCATTCACTTCGGGAGTTCCCATAGAAGCGAATGAAGGAATAGTGTGACACCAGCCTTCCTTCTCTAAAAAGTGTAGCTCTCCACATACTGCATTCTCTAAATAACATTTTTGGCGTAGAATACTGATGCTACTATGGTTTTGACGTCAGCAGCACATATCTTATGATGGAAAGCATGTATCATGGGTTGGCTTGGTGGGTATATAAATGTGCTAGGCTGTCATGGGTAAAAGGGCTAACTCATCACCGTTTAGAAAGGGATAATTATTGGCTTTGGGGCCAAGTGTGGCAGTATTTCTGAAACCGCAGTTTGTGAACTGTTCTCGTGATGCTGCTGTGTTGAAGGTGTATTGTGAATGGACAGATGGCGCCATTGTGAATAAGCAATGTGGAAACAGTCGCACTATGTGCAATTAACATAAGTGGTAAACTTTGGCTACAAAAGTGCACAGGGGCAAACTGATGTTCTACAATGAACCAGGGGGCTTCCAGATATGTATATAAAACAATAGTTCAGTGAACTTTGATATTGCAGATTAAAATATCTCCCAGCTTTGTTTGTGCGGTGTCCAAATTATAAATTTTTATGTACATACAATCTCGAAAGAACAAGAGACATTTTCCCAAATCCTTTCTCCTTTACTAGAAGTTTGGCAAGTGATTTTATAAACTTCAGTGGTAGGAGTAATGTTTATGCTAAACTGATATATTTTCATTGGACAGTACAATATAGTCATCATATAGCAACACCTCTTATTATTATTCATGTATTATAACAATCACCTCATTAATAATCATTTAAGGGGTTTTGCCACGATCTCATTTCATACTTTCTGCATCCAGCTCTTCAGAAGGAGGCGTGATTTGTTTGAATTGCATATCATTTGACCCTGCAGGATGACATCACCAGGCCTTTCCTCTCTCTAGTCAAAGAAAGGTCTATTTATATAAAGCATTGTGAGTAGCTGAGTTTTTGCCTCCAAGCACAAGGTTCCTAGGTTCAAATAATTGCAGGAACCAAACCTGTGGGTTTTTTTTTTCTCTTTATCAATGCACATACCTCATTGAGGTTTCTTTTTTATTTATTTGCACTGTTTGACTAATTACTAAGGAGCACAGAGGACAGGAGTAGAGTGACAGCACCTGGGGTTTGAACACTTAGTAGCTGCCTGAGGAGAAGTGATGTCTGAGCATGTCTGTCCAGGACTGAGGAGCTCTCAGTCCTGGTCGTATCCCCGGGAGATGAGCTGTAGACAATGGATCACTATAGGAGCAGCTAAAACAAAAACGGTGCAGAGTTTTTAATAATAATGAAAGGTGAAAATGTTTGTTATTTCATTTGCAAGGTTCCCACGTCAATTTTACAAAACCCCTTTAATAAGCATATTTCATTGGTTAGCTCTAAAATCACACCTCTAATTATTCTGATTATTTTTAAGTTACGTTTAGGATGCGAGTGTAACGGCTGAGTAGTGGATCCGCTGGACCACCGCAACGAGGGTATTAAGCCACCCGGGAAGGGAAATCAAAGTCCCCCCCGGGTTTTCCCGAGCCGCGCAAAGCGGGATTGGACTTGCTGCGGCGTGAGGCTACCAGGTCTCCCCCCTAAACGTACTTGCTTGCGGTGGCAGCCGAGGTGCAGCGTGGTACGGTCGTAGTCCGAAAAATCGTAGTCGTGGCAGGCAGGAGGTCAGGGCAGGCGGCAAAGGTTGGTGGTCAGGGAAACAGGCAGGAAGGTCAGGGCGGGCGGCAGAGGTTCGGAGTCGAGAACGTAGCAAGCGGTCTGGTACACGGTTAAGGCGAGAATTACTTAGGGAAACGCTTTAGCTAAGGCACGAGGCAACATAGATCCAGCAAGGAGTGACAGGGAGCGTAACCTTAAATAGAGGAGGCGTCTGGCAATTAGCCAATTAACGGGACGCTGGCCCTTTAAATCTCTGAGAACGAGCGCGCGCCTTAGAGAACGGGCACGCGCGCCTCGGCCGGCAGAGGGCGCGGACGGGACAGGAACTAGGTCAGGTGAGTCCCTGTGTGCTGCAGGACCGGGCCCCTCGCCCGCGGCCAGCGTCGCGCCCCCGGGCCCGGCACACAAACCCGGGAGGGCAGACACGGGTGCGCCCGCGGGCCGAGGAGCGGAGGCACCGTTTACAGTACCCCCCCTTAGGTCTCCCCCTTTCTTAGGCCGAAGGAATCTGCGGAAACAGGTCTCGGTTCAGGTATTGGACTCCGGTTCCCAGGACCTCTCTTCGGGGCCGAACCCCTCCAATCTACAAGAAAAAATCGCTTTAACCCTGATGGTCTTCATATCTAAGATGTCCTTTACTTCAAAGACATCAGGGGATTCTAACACCGGAGACGGAGCAGCGCTCCTCTGGAGAACCGGTTCAGGACCAGCGGCTTTAGGAGGGAGACATTGAAATGCGTTAGGAACCCGGAGAGACGGAGGCAGGCAGAGTTTATAGGACACCGGGTTCAGTTGTGCAGTATTTTTGAAGGGTCCCAGAAACCGCGGACCCAGTGTAAAGCTAGGGATCTTGAGTCGTATGTATCTAGAAGAGAGCCACACTTTATCCCCCGGGAGGAATATTGGGGAAGGTCTTCTCCTCTTGTCAGCTTGCGTTTTCATCGGGCTGAAGCCTGGAGTAAGGCTTGTCGGGTCTCTCGCAGATGACACTGATATCCTGAACCTGGTTGTCCACGGCGGGGGACCTCGGAGGCAGAAACCAAGGGGAGGGGAGGGCGCGGGTGACGTCCGTAGACCACAAGAAATGGAGAGCGGCCAGTTGAGTCGGGGTCCCCGGGGATTATACGGAACTCGGCCCAAGAAAGCAATTCGACCAGTTGTCCGACGTCCGGACACGAAGTGCCGTAGATACTCCCCAAGATCTGGTTTTTCCCCCTCCACCTGCCCGTTAGTCTGGGGATGATATGCGGAGGAAAATCCAGCTTGATTTGCAACCGGGAACACAAGGCACGGGCCCGAATTTAGAGACAAATTGGACGCCTCGATCAGAGACGATGTGGGATGGTAAACCATGCAGGCGAAAAATGTGCTGGAAAAAATAGCCCGCCAATTGAGGAGCTTAAGGGAGGCCAGGCAGCGGCACAAAGTGGGACATTTTTGAAAAACGGTCAGTGACCACCCAGATGACGGTTTTCCCCGAGGAAGGGGGGAAGGTCCGTGATAAAGTCCTGCCTATGTGTGTCCATGGAGCCTCCGGAACAGGCAGAGGGACTAGGAGACCTGTGGGCCTATGGCGTGGGACCTTGTTTTGGGCACAAGTGGTACAGGAAAGAACAAAGTCCTTGACATCTTGGAGCAGAGTTGGCCACCAGTAGTGTCGCGAGATGAGGGCATACAGTCGGTTGTCCTGCAGGCGTCATAGGACCTGTCATACTTGTCTCTGGTGGGTCTGTAGGTCAGGAGAAAAAATCAAAATATCGTCCAAGTATACAATGACGCAGGTGTACAGCAAATCCCGCAAAACGTCATTGACAAACTCCTGGAAAACGGCTGGGGCGTTGCACAGCCCAAAAGGCATCACGAGATATTCGAAATGCCAGTCCCGTGTGTTAAATGCCTTTTTTACTCATCCCCCTCCGAATTTGATGGGGTTGTAGGCTCCCGTGATCTAATTTGGTGAAGCCCCCGGCTCCACGAGGCGGTCGAAGAGTTTCAGATATCAGGGGAGAGGGTAGCGATTCTTCACCGTATTTTTTTAGCCCTCTGTAATCAATTGCACGGGCGAAGTGAACCGTTTTTTTTTTTGGAGAAGAAAAACCCCCGGGCTCCGGCAGGCGAGGGGATTTGCGTATAAATCCTTTTGAAAATTCCCTGTATGTGGGCCCGGACTGGCCTGGGTCTCGGCACGGAAAATAGACCCTACCCCGGGGGGGGGCTGGTCCCGGGAAGGGGTCTTGAACAGTCATAGGGCCGATGAGGAGGTAACTTCTCCCCTGTTTCTCCAGAACAATCTCCAAAATCCGGGTACTCCGTGGAAACCCTGTAGAAACCTAGGGACGAAGGGGAGGAAGATGGACCCCGGGCGGGGTCCCACCAAACAAATTTCCCTGGCACCCGAACCCCCAACGAAGGATTCGCCTGTTTCCATTCAAGCGTGGGGGGCGTGGCGTTGCAACCAGGGTAGCCCCAAAAGGATCCCCGAAAAAGGCGAGGCGAACGTGGAAGGAGATCTTCTCTGTTTGAGGCCCAAAACAGGAGGGCACTGGCCGGGTGATAAACTGAATGGGTCGCTGAGGAGCCCCCCACTGCGGAAGAGATAAGAAACGGCTTTTCCAGAGGGATCCCCGGGCAAGCGGTAGTGTGACCCCAGGGCGGCAGAAAAAAATTTCCCCGGGCGGGCCTGGCCCAGGAAGGCAAAGGCCATAGAGATAGCCCCGCTTCCGGGGTTCCCTCCATGGCAACAACAGTGGGGAGGGATGCTGGCCCCTAGGGACCCTTCCTACAGCCCCTAGGTGGGGGGGTTTTTCCCGGCCGTGAGGACGCTGCGGCAACCCTCCTGCGAAAAGGGTCCGGACTGGCGCAGTAGAGGCGAGATTTCCAGTCTGCGACGGGACAGTTCCGATCCACGTGCCCCGGGGTCCCCCTCATGGGTTCTTCAGTGGACAAATGTGGGGAGGCAGCAGAGATCTCTGAAATCTGGGCCAGACGAGAAAAACGGGGGGTTGTGCCAAGTCCGTTCCTGAGGAGCTCCTGCTGTCTCTCCGCAAAACGCACTTTAATGCGAGTGGCTGAGATGAGCTCACTCAACGGGGTGGGAGATTGTGGTGCGGGGGCACCCTTTACTCTGTTTACAACCCTTCTTAAAGGTGGCACAGAGGCGGCTCTTTCCAGGTCGCTCAGGGTAGGGTGGGAATTGAACCGAAATCCCTACAAGGAGTCCCCTTGGCGTGATTTATGAGCCCCGTCTCCGGGAAGATGTCGCGCGGCTCCTCAAAAATGCTGGGGAATTCGTGAGGAAGGCCCTGTAGATCTGCGGTCAGGGGGTTCTTTCCCGGCCCCGGGCGTCCCCCGGGCTGGGGCCTTTCCCCGGAAAGCAGATCACCACAAAACGCCACCTTTGACCTTTCAGTGGGAAACTGGTGGGCCCATAACTCCACGTGCATGGAGCACTGCGTGAAAGAAACCTCTACAAGCTTCGAGTCCCCCTTAAATTAAGGGAGTGGGGAAGGGGAAGCTTTGGGGCCCACGGTTGCCATGGCGGTGGGGGTAGAAGAAGACACCGGGCAGAGAAGGGTTTCTTGCTGGAACGCCCGGGGTTGGCGCATCATGGCGGACAGCTGTCCCAGTTGTGACTTGTTGTTATCTCTGCGACGTTGGGCGACAATGGACGTGAGATTGAGACGTTGGCGGGGCACCTTGGGGGGGATCCTGGCGGATCTAAACTGTAAAAGGTGAGTATGGATCCCCTGGACCCCGCAAACGATGGTAGTTAAAAACCCGCCCGGAAAGGAATCTAAGTAGCCCAGTTTTCACCAGAGCCCCGCAAACGGGATGGACTTGCTGCGGCGTGAGGTACCCCGGTCGTCCCCCTACGTGACTTTCTTGCGGTGGCAGCCCGGGGGCGCGTGGTACAGAGTCGTAGTCCGAGAAACGTAGTCTGGGAGGCGGAGGTAAGGGCAGGCGGCAAAGGTTGTGGTCTGGACAGCAAAGGTCGGGCTGGGGGCAGAGGGGTTTGGAGTCGAGAAAGTACAAGAGGTTGGGACAGGGAAGGCGGAAAAAATATTAGGGAACGCTTTGTAAGGACGAGGCAAAAATAAACCGCAGGGATGCGGGAGCGTAACCTTAAATAGAGGGGCGTCTGGGAATTTGCCCAAATTAACGGGACGCGGGCCCCCAAAAATTTGAGAAAGAGGTGCGCGCGCCTTGGCCCGGGAGAGGGGGGGCGGACGGGACGGAAAGGGGTCAGGTGAGTCCCTTGTGTGCGGGGCCGCCGCTCGTTTTCCCCGGCCAGCGTCGCGCCCCCCGGACCCGGCACACACCCCGGGGGGCGACACGGGTGCCCCGCGGCCTCGGGCCCCAGGAGCGGGCACCCCTGACAGCGAGTATGCATGTCATAATGATTTTGGATATCTAAAGGTCAAAGGGTTTCTGCGCATGATAGAATAACAGGCTAGTGTCTAACTTTCTTTCCCAAATATTACACTGGATTAAAATGTCCTTGGTAACAATAAAAAATGGCCCTTATTAATCTTACAGGAGACTGGATTTTCCCAAAAAAAAAAGCAAGGACACAAGCGTTTTTATAGAAAAAAACTAATCATGAGAAGACTTCAAACTTTTTTCCCTGTATTATAGAATATAGAAAATTTTGAAGAATTTTATCCATATTAACTTTATGCGTAGGGCACCCAAGCAGCGGATGGGGTTTCTGTACCTCTGCTACCCAAGTTGCTCCGGCAGAAAAGGCTTCAATTTTCATGGATCTCCGCTGATTCTCAAATAAGTCACATTTTCTGCTTTACCAAAGGATGGACATTGGTGTGTGAAGAAGGAAACATCAGAGAAAAAACACCCTGTAACCATTGCTGGATCAACACAAGCTGCTTGTATGAAGAAAGATTTGCATGAGGAAAAAATCTGTTGCAAGTGAGCAAAATCCCATATGCATAAAAAAATTTTTTTTTATTGAACAAAATATTTAAAAAAGTGAACATAGTCCAAAAAAAGGAAAATTAGGACAAACGAGGTAACCAGCTTACGCGTTTCAGAACGTAAGTTCCTTGATTACAGCTCAAGCTGCTTGTGTTGGCATTATGATCTGGATAATGTCTTTATGACATTCTATGGATCCACTTATCCATGCGGAAGGCAGTCTCAACTGATTTGGGTATGAATCCATCCTCGCAGATCACATATATCCATACATGCTGATTGTCCTGGGGCAGATGGGATCTTCCAGCAAGAGAATGTCACACGGCTAGAAATGTCAAACATTGGTTAGAAGATCATGACCAAGACTTCCCTGACCCACTGTTTCCCCAGACTTCAACCCAATTGAGCATCTGTGGGACCATCTCAATCATCGTGTTTGCTCTATGGATTCTCCAGCAGCAATGAGATGCAGTCAGCATGGCTGCAGATACCAGTAACAACTTACCAGAAACTTACTGAGTCACTCCCAGCCGTCCATGCTGCATACAGCTGTTTCTGGATATTAGCTGGTGGTCATACTACCATGACTTAACTGTGTATTTATTAATGACCATGTGGTTTTACAGGCTGTTTATCTTCAAAATTATGTGGTTCAACAATTTTGCAGGTAAACAGCTTGTACAATCATGCAGAGGAGCATGTTTGTGTTTTTTAACTGCATTTCAGCTGCCTGGCTTGTACACAGTTTTGCTAGTTTTTACAGTTCCACCTTTTACATTACTTTTACTGTAAAGAACCCTTATTATAACGCCCTTTCTCTGTCTGTAATTCAAGCTCCTAGTACTTTAGAATTTGATTACTATCATTTTACTGGGTGTGTTTCAACAATGGGGTGGTAGAGTGCTGCATCAAAATCATGTGTTAAAAAATGCATGCAGTTTACTACAAATTCCAATGTTTTTGCAGCAAGTACAGGAAAAGCACCTTTGCCAACTCCACCAGATGTACTTCCTGGAAAATAATAAACTGCTTGTGGTTTTGCCACGAGGTTCTTGGCTGCACAGCAAACAACCACCTCACAGTCATGACATCTTATCCCACTGCTCAATACGTGTATGCCTGTACTTTGAAAACTACACAATGTATAAAAGTTGTAGCTGAAAGCTTGATGAAATCCTCTCATATTTTGGAGAGTACTTGACTTAAGCTGGGAGCCGTTCAGCAAATCCATACAAAATTTAGGTGAGTTGTGACATCTCATAAAAGTATCCTTTTTGAGCATTAAAACACATAAATAAGCAAGCAGCGAAAGCCTACGCTATCTGATCCTCTCTGGATCCCTTGATCAGCTATTTGAAATGTCCCACAACTTATAAATCGTCCCATTGCAATGATTATATTATGTGCATCAAATAGGTCCTGTCTCGCCTCGGACACTTTGAAATGGCAGGAATAAGTGAACTATTTAGTGACACCTTCCCGATCAAATCTTCTGAATGTGGCACACCCTAAGATGGGGGACAAAAGTGTTGAGGAATCAGATGGAGCGCTGTTTCATGGCACACTATTAACCTTGTCAGACACCAACTTTCTTCTGCACTCACACAAAATAAATGAATACAGCATATGACCCAAAGTACATGTCTCTACTATAAATCAGATATGTCTTTGAACGTGAATATACTATGCCTATATAGATCATGCATGTGAATACTTTATGCTCCTTATTATGAACACCGAGTTTAAACTTCCCTTGTTGTTGCTGGAGATTGGAGTTTTGAAGCTAAGCAGGGGATTTTAGGAACACATCATCCCCTTTCTGATTAGCAACACAGCTTCTAAAAGGCCTCTCTACACTGATCGCTCTCAACAACCTAGGCAGCACCAGGTAACTCTAAGCAAACCCACCCCCCCGTATGCCAACTCACCAGATGTGCTTGCGAAAATAATAACTGCTGTGGTTTTGCACGAGGTTTTGGAGCAACAAACAACCTCACAGACATGACATCTTTCCCACTGCTCAATACGTGTAAGCTACTTTAGAAACACCATGTTACAAATGTAGCTGAAAGCTTGATAAATCCTCTCATATTTTGGAGAGTACTTGACTTAAGCTGGGAGCCGTTCAGCAAATCCATACAAAATTTAGGTGAGGTTGTGACTTCATCCATAAAATGTAATCCTTTTTGTAGCATTAAAACACCATAAAAGCAAACAGCGAAAGCCTACGCGTTTCTGATCCTCTCTGGATCCTTGATCACAGCTGTGAAAAGTGTCCCACAGCACTTTATAAATCTGTCCCATTGCAAGATATATTTATGTGCATCAAAATAGTGTCCTGTCTCGGCCTCGGCACTTTGAAAATGGCAGGAATTAGTGAACTATTTTTGTGACACATTCGTGTCTAATCTTCTGAATGTGGCACACCCCCTCAGAATTGGGGGACAAAAAAGTGTTGAGGATATCAGATGGAGCGACTGTTTTTGGCACAAATCTTTTATACATATGTCAGACATGGCCAACAAAATTTTTTTGTCAAACATCACACCAGAAAAATGGCACATCCTGTTTCATATGTCTCACCCTTAATGTTACAATGGTAACTGGCACCACTATAAAGTCAGTACACCCGATGTTACAAATACTATTGCCTATATGAAGTGAACATGCACTGTGTTAAAAAAAAAAAAACTTGCACCAATGCAAAGTGAATACACCCTATGATACAAGTACTGTTGCAACAGTGTAACATGAATACGCACAATGTTACAAATACTATCACCACTGCAAACTAATACAACCCATGTTACAAATACTGATACCATTGTGAAGTGAATGCACCCTATGTTACAAATGCTGGCACCACTGTAACATAAGTATGCCCCATGTTACAATTACTGTCACCAATGTAAAGTCAATACACCTGATGTTACAAATACTATTTCCTATATGAAGCGAACATGCACTGTGTTAAAAAAAAAAAGAAAAAAATTTGCACCAATGCAAAAGTCAAAACACCCTATGATACAAGTACTGTCGCAACAGTGTAACATGAATTTCACACACAATATTACAAATACTATCATCACTGTAAACTAATACAACCCATGTTACAAATACTGATACCATTGTGAAGTGAATGCACTCTATGTTACAAATACTGGCACCACTGTAACATGAGTATGGTCCATGTTACAAATACTGTCACCAATGTAAAGTGAATGCACCCTATGTTACAAGTTTTGGCAAAGCTTATAAAGTGGATATACCTCATGTTGCAAATAGTGGCACCAATTTAAAAGAAATACACACTATGTAACTGTCTGGGGGGCGGTAGTGGATCCTGTGGATCACCGCGAGAAATTACTTTTTGAACCACGCCAGGGAGCGGAGGTTGGACAAGGCAGGTTGGACTTGGCTGCGGGAGACTCCCAGGTCGCTATACCTGATCTGGCCGCTTATGGTAATGGTAAAGATGCAGTATGGTACAAGAGGTGTAGGCAGAGAGGTGATCAAAGAACAGGCAGTAAGATCAGGGAAGACGGCAGGCAAACAAGGTCAGGTCACTCACGACAATGTCGGGGCAGTCAGAGAATAGTCGAGGTCACAGGCACGCGTCAGAATCCAGATAGCGTAAACGACAATAAGCAAGACATTCAGGAAGCACACCAATACACTGGTGGGAAGTGCCCTAATAAAGGGTCCAGTTCCCAGTGATAGGAAATCAGCGGCGTGCTGGCCATTTAAATATCAGTGAGTCGACAACAAACACCTTATGGAGACAGCGAGCGGAGCAGAAGCAGGGAGAGGTGAGTAACGGGGGCCCTGGGGGACAGAGACACAAGTACGTCCATGGTCCGGAGCATGGACCGTGGCGTGCATAGTGACAGTAACAAATACTGGTACTACTGTAAAATGACTATGATCCACATTGCAAATACTGGCACCAATGTAAAGTAAATACAGCCTATGTTACAAATGTTGGTACCACTGGAGAGTGCACACATATAAAGCTGCAAATAGTGGCACCACTATAAGCTGTATACACATCATGTTACAAATACTGGTGCCATTGTGAAGCGAATGTACCCCATGTTTAAATGCTGTTGCCTGTGTTAAAGGGTTTTTGCCATGATCTAATGTTGATGTGGGATCCTCCAAAATGGGTATTTAATCACTTTTCTAAATATATGTGATTAAAAAAAGTGAAGCCTCTGAGAGCTGCAGCCTGACTTAGATGTCCTCATTTTCCTGACTGTTTACATTAGCTACGACCAGGAGCTGATGTGGCAAGCTCCTGGCAGTGCTTGCGTTGTTTTCACTTCTTATCTGATGGCAGGACACATGAACGAGCTTTGAAGGGAGGGGGAGAAAAAAGCAGTGTTACTGGGCATCTGCACTAGCTTTGTTTCTGTGTCAGAGCCTGTGTCTCCTGTATAGAGAATCAGCTGGTTGTAATGTAATTATCTAAGTAAACATGCAGACGCTCCCTGCTCAGCCTTCCTCCCTCCCTTCCCCTCTGTCTGTAGTCAGTGAACCCTGCCTGCTCAGAGCTCATCTTTACTCCTGAGCAGATAAGAGGGAGAAAACAAAACGCATATAGCTTGTGCACAATACAGTTATCCTCTGTGGTTTAGCCAAACATGTTTGCTCAACTACAGAGACTGAATATCAGCCTCGGGAGCGTGCATGGGAAGTGGTGTGATGACATCACAGAGAAGGTACTTGTTTTTTTAAACACTGAAACACAACGCCCCTTTTTTCAAGGCTCAAGAGGGGAGTATCAGCCTGTTAGGTGAGGAAATCCCTTCTTGGCAAAACCCCTTTAAATGAATACATCCCATTTTGCAGATTCTGGCATCTTGAAAAACTACTATTCCCCATGTTACAATGACAACAAAGCGGCAGTAGTATGAACCCTTTCCTTGCTGGCTTCTTTTTGCTCCTAAACATGCTCATTGAGCGAGCCCAGTTTCACAGGATTTATGTCAAACATTTTTTTAAGAAAGTCCTTTGTATATCTTTGTAATTTTTTTTTCAGTAATGCCTCCTGTCTAACACAGAGAGAAGTACAACACTACCTTTTTAAAAAAATAAAAGAGACAACTCAATAGTCCAGATGGTATACATCCCCATGTCCTAAGAGAAATAATGTTATCGACAGGCCCTTATTTATAATATTTACAGACTCTATAGTAACAGGGTCTATTCAACAAGACTGGCGCATAACAAATGTGGTGCCAATACTTAAAAAGGAGTAAAAAATGAGAAAAGTATAAGGGTATGTTCACACTGCGTATTTTGGCACGCATTTTTGTGCGTATTTGGCGCCAAAATAGAGTCAAAACAATGTTAAAGTACACTTCTCATAGACTGTAATGTAAAATACGCAGCCTCAATCAGACGATACGTGTTTTACTCTATTTTTGTGTGCGCCTCAAAAGAATTTACATGTCAATTCTTTTGGGTGTATACGTGCCATGAAATCATTACATATAAGAGGCGGATAACTGCTTCGGGCTATTGCGCTTTGTAATTGCGTTGAAATGACACGCTTGCAAGCACATAATTTCAACAGCACCTCAAATGCGTTTTGCGAAGCGTACCTGTGCACATCGCATTATGCCGTGTAAACTACCCCTTAGCCTGTAAATGTGATATATTGAATTTTCTTTAAAGGGAATCTGTTGCCAATTTTTTTTTTTTTTTACTTATTAAATCAAGACCCTGATCCATATTCTTTTCCTCTCAGTCGTTTTTATTTCCCGATTGTAGATTTCTCTATTTGGCCGTCTATATATGATTGTGGGGAAGACATTCTTGCTTGCACTGCTTTAACAGCAGTCAGAGAGATACTTTACAGCAGCTTCATGCACATAGGATTCTTAAGACAGATTCTGTCCCATAGACATCTATAGGAGAGTTTTCACTGTGAAGGGAGGGGAGAGGGGGAGCTGTGACATCTCCTCTTGTGACTGGTGGATTCTGTGTTATGTGTACACAATGCGGTCTCCTTTCAGCTTGACCCTGCTTTTACTTATAATGAGCAGACACTGCTGAAAAGCTCTCTAAACAGAACAGGAAGTGTCAGACAATTATTAGGCTTAGTGGGCAAAGTGAAAACTGCAGGACTTAAGAATTATTAAAAAAATATTGAAAGTGATCTGGAAAATTTAAAAAAACAACCAAAAATTCCTAAAAAATGTGTTTAACATAAAAATGTGAGTTAAACAATAAGTAATTTTTTAATGACACATTCCCTTTAAACATTCTTTATTAAAGACTTAGGCCGTTAACATGTAATGAACATGTAAAAAACAGTACACATAACATTGTCAAGACATAAAACTAAAGACAATCGACAAGTACAGGTATATTGCAACCAGACACAGGCTACATTAGACAAATATGGAAGCAGGATAACAGTCTCAAGGGAGTTACATTAGTTGAAAGTTAGCCACATATCCCAACGTACTACATACGTTAATTCTCCTACTGACCTCACATAGGGCCACATGTATGAAAACTGTCTAGGTCTAAAACTCACTTTGTTGCCCATTAAAACCAATCCGAGCTCCCCTTTCATTTCATATAGTGCTCTGGAAAAATGAAAGGGGCGCTCTGATTGGTTGCTATGGGCAACAAAGTGAATTTTAGACCTAGACAGTTTTCATACATGTGGCCCATAGTTGTGGAGCTCTTGGAGACTTCCAATTAAATGCTATTGCAGTTCTTGTTGCTATAAGCGTGTGGAAGAAAATTGTTTTGAGGGAGGGAGGAAAGTCAGTGAGACCAATATTTAAAACTGCTAATTCAGGAGTGAGATGAAAAGGGTTTTGCCATGATGTAATGTTGACGTGGGATCCTCCAAAATAGGTATTTAATCACTTTTCTAAATATATGTGATTACAAAAATTGTAGTCTGAGAGAGCTACAGGCTGCCTTACCTGCCCTTAACTACTTAAAAGCTTCTATTAGATACCACCTGACAAGAGCTGCTGGCCAGGCATGGGTAGAGAACACTTCTTATCTGATGAGAGGAAGCTGAAGGCACCGGGTAGAAATATGTTGTCTTTTGTATACAGAATCCACTAGTTATAGTGTGATTATCTGAGTAGATCCATGCTTTATCTGATGACAGGGAACATGAAGAAGCTTTAAAGCTGCTGTGGAGAAAGCTGTTGTCGTTTGTATACAGAATCCACTAGTTGTAGTTTGATTATTTGAGTGAACATTTCACACGATCCCTTATGCATAGCTCTGTGCTCTGGCTGTGTCTCTCTCAGCTCAGCCATGGCTTGTTTACATTTGCTTCTTAGCAGATAAGGCAACTCTTGGCAAAATCCCTTTAATAGAGACACCTGAAATCTCCGAGAGCATAGTTGAAATTGTATTCCAAAAAGTACATATTACCGCGCATCTCCACCAAACATGTAATAGAGTACCTTGTTGTCCGCAATGCTTCCAGCAGATATCATATATCGATTTTTCTAAAGCCTTCTGCTACCATGCCACAAAAAAGGATGGAAAGTAAAATGAGAATCCTTGGACTTAGGGAAAATGTTTGCAAGTAAATAAGTAACTGGCTCAGTGATAGAAAGCAGATTGGTTATTAAAGGGGTTTTGCCACAATGTAATGTTGATGTGGGATCCTCCAAAATGGGTATTTAATCACTTTTCTAAATATATGTGATTACAAAAATTGCAGTCTGAGAGAGCTACAGGCTGCTTACCTGCCCTTAGATACTTAAAAGCTTCTATTAGATACGACCTGACAAGAGCTGCTGGCCGGGCTTGAGCAGAGAACACTTCTGAAGAAAGGGAGCTGAAGAAGCTTTCAAGGCACCGGGTAGAAATATGTTGTCTTTTGTATACAGAATCCAATAGTTGTAGTGTGATTATCTGAGTAGATCCCTGCTTTATCTGATGACAGAGAACATGAAGAAGCTTTCAAGCTGTTGTGGAGAAAAGGTGTTGTCTTTTGTATACAGAATCCACTAGTTGTAGTTTGATTATTTGAGCGAACATTTCACATGATCCCTTATGCACGGCTCTGGCTGTGTGTCTCTCTCTCTCTCAGCTCAGCATGGCTTGTTTACAATTGCTTCTTAGCAGATAAGGCACGTCCTGGCAAAACCCCTTTAATGGTACACACTCAGATTGGGTACCTGTTGCTAGTGGGGTACCTCAGGGGTCAGTTTTGGGCCCTACTCATTCATTCTGTAATGTTGTGATCTAATTAATACAAAAGAGAACATAATACTGTTAAAAAGGGATTTGGATAAGTGCAAGGTTATGCACATGGGAAAGAAAAATCTGTGCCAAGCTTACTTCTTAATTGGAAAAACTCTGGAGAAAACTGACATAGAAAAGGACTTGAGAATCTTATTTGACAGTAAACTTAACCAGTGTCAGGCAGCTGCGTCCAAGGCAAACAAGATTGGGGGATGCATCAGAAGGAGTATACATGCACACACTGAGAACATTGTATCACTACAGAAATCTCTAGTCAGACAATACATGGAATATTGTGTACAGTTTTGGACACTGATGCACAAAACAGAAATTGCAGAGCTTTATCGGGCTTAAAGAAGGGCAACAAAAATAATAAAAAGAATGGGTGAACTACAATATCCAGAAAGATTAGCAAAATCAGAACTAGTTTAGAGAAAAGATGGTTTTGGGTCACTTAATACATATGTACTGTATAAAGTTATTCAGGATCAACAAAGAGATACACTCTGGATTTCTATAAAAAGGGGGCATTATGGAACTCTCTGCCAGATGAACTTGTCATGGTGAAGTCACAAAAATAGTTCAAATGGTCTGGATGCATTTCTAGAGGTTACAATGTAACAAGTTATAGTGACTAAGGGTGCTTACACACAGTGCGCTTTTTTGGTGTGTTTTTAAGGCCCGTTTCAGATGCGTTTTTAGTGCAGAAAGTCACAGCAATTAATACTGTACATTTCTGCACAAAAAACACACCAAAAACGCAGCGGTGTGTGAAAGCACCCTAACGACGACATGTGTGAAAAGAATGTAGGCACAGGCGCACTCCAAACTTTGGTGCGATAAGGGCCCTATGTAATGCACCACAGACACACAGTTTAGGGGCGTTCTGGGGGCGCAGCACCACATTAATAGAATTAGACACATTTATGATTCTATGACACCAAATCTAGGCACAGAACAGTTAGAACAGCCAGACCAGGTTAAAGGTGCTGCCTGAGCCAGACTTATCGTATGGGCACTAGACCGCGCCTGTATGTATGACCTGCAGAAGAACAGGTTCATACATTCTTTCACAATCTACACTGCCTTACAGGGGTTATATCATTACTCTCTTTCACACACTTGAGCTGATTCTATCTGTTTCAAATCCAGGGGCGAGTCTCTTCTCTCAGTAGGTGTGTCTCTCCTCCCAGGAGGCGTGTCTTCATTCACTGAAGACTGGTGACATCATTCTGTGTGAGCAGTGGAAGGGAAAGGATGTTTGGAGATGTCTCCTTTATGCTTCTCTTGTCTGCAGAGCTCTCATCTCCAGGCTGCACAGGCTTCTTGTAACCAGAACATCTCATTGCTGTAAGCAGTCATAAATACAGCCTGAACTGAGGAAACAAATGTGAGAAATGCATGCTGCCCCCCCTCCCCCCCGTTATCAGGCAGGAGGTAGCGCAAACTGTAACAGGCTGTGTTTTTATGGGGGGTGAGCAGTGTATAAGGCTGTGTTATATGGGGGAGAGTGAATCTAGCAGCTAAAGACAGTAATTGCCCAGATCCTTTACATAGAGCTGAGATAGAAGCCTATAGAAGCTGAGGAACTTAATTTCACTTTCAATTTCAACAGCTCAGAGGGGAGTAAGCACAGAGTGCAGGCAGCCAATCACAGCACAAGGGGCGTGTCCCATCAGGGGGAGTGTCCAAACAGGCTGAATGACATATCAGCCAATCACAGAAAAGGGGGCATGTCCCGTCCAGCTACTATAGAAATAGCTATAGATGCACAGATTAGCTTATATCTGCTATACTAAGTGACTTAGGTAAAGCAAACCAATTGCAAAAGTGCTTATTTTTACTGTCCCCATCATTTGAGATATGATCTTTTCAGCGAGAAAACCCCTTTAAAGCGATTTAGAACTGGCCTGTCTGCTCCAGTCTTCATACATGTCACCCTAACATTCTGAAAATGAGTCGTTGATCCATGGATTTATTCTGACTGACAAGTCAGGAAGGAATTTTCCCCTAAAACGAGGACATCTTATGCTATTTGTGTTATGGTTTTTTTTTTGCCATCCTCTGCACCAGCACTGTAGGACAATAGTCTGAACTGGATAGATGTATTTTGTTTACATGTATAAAGCTAATCAATGAAATGGGAATACCCCTTTAACATAACAAAACAAAATAGCAGCAATCTACAAATGCTAAGAGACAATCAAAATGAACATCGGAACTATTTCAAAATGCATTTCTGCACACAGGCTCTTAGGGCGACATGTATAAATGTTGGCGCTGACAGGCCAGCTCTAAATCACTTTAAGTAGTATAGAATGTGCCAGAATATATGACCCTGTTCTTCTGCAGGTCATACATACAGGTGCGGTCTAGTGCCAATACGACAAGTCTGGCTCAGACACCACCTTTAACTTGGTCTAACTGTTCTGCGCCTATATTTGGCATCAAAGAATCATAAATGTGTCTAACCCTATGAATGTGCTGCAACCCATCCCCAGAACGCCACAAATCTTCGGCGCACTAAAAAGTGTCTTTGGCCCATTAAAAATGTTGCGCCAGTGCTTTTTGAGTTAAAGATTGGAATGCGACTGTTTATACACCTATAGAACAGAGCTACGACAGCTTTTTGACAGCAGAAAACTAGTGCAGCCCCGTTCTTACGTCGCCCTTAGTACACATTTTTGATCAGAATTGTGGGAGCCCATCCACCACCGACAGTTCAGATGGGAACCTACTTTGACATTTTAAATCACTTGATGTGTGTTCAGGCCTCCATATAACGTCGGGGAGAGAAGGTCCCAGCTACATTCTGCTCTGATTGGAAGGGCGGAGTGCATGACCAAAATGGAGGCTAGCCACTCCCCCAAGCAAGCGTGACCGCCTCTCCATTCTAACACGAAACTTGGTCATAGTCTTTATTTACTTCTGTTTACATGTATAAAGCGAATCAATGAAGCATAGATCTACAAGACTATTCCACTTTTTTCTGGGGTCAGTTTTTATATCATTCACCGTAAAGTATGAAGGACATCTTCAATCTATTCTTCAAGTCAGTACAATTTTGAAAATACCAAATTTATTTCATTTTTATTATCTGATATTACTTAAAAAAAAAAAAACTTTAGAAAAAAAAAGAAATTGCTTTAATTAATCAGTCTGTGAAAAATAACTTTTTTTGGGCAGTGAAGCCTGGTGTTGTTTTCTTGTGCTGTGAGCGGCTGTTTTTATTTTGGGGTACATACAATTTTCTGGGAAGAGGTGGACAAATAGCATTTACCACATAGGATAAAGTCATATTTTAAAGTTTCAGAATATTTTCTTGTTTTTTTGCATGCTTAAAATTTACTTTATATTTGAGAAAAACATATTTTTTTATTTTTCCTTTTTATTATCCTTAAAGGGGTTGTCTCATCTCAAAGTTTCATAGGATGCATTAATTAAATAATGCTGCTTTGCTCTGTCACTTCCTGGTCAAGCTGTCTGTAATTAGTATATGAGCTCAGTGTATTCAGACTGCTCTGTTTATTAGTCTAGATTAGCTAAATTACCTTCTCTGAGGTCTGGAGAAGCTTCTGAGCTAATGTACACAGTAATTACTGTCTTTTGTCTGAAACATCAGATAACACACAAGCTTTCACACTGCCAGCTGAGATCTGTGTGATGACGTCACTCCCTGCTATCAGATAGAACAAACAGGAGGGGAGAAGGAGTACACAGGTCGGTTACTTCAGGAACCAGAGAGAGCACAGAAGGTGATAAAATCACTTGTAGCTCCTTAACAAAAAAGGATGAACAAAGCAATATATTTGGAAAACATCTTCATTTAGTGTTCCCTACATTTTGAAAGCTGATCTTTGTGGTGAGACAACCCCTTTAAACAGGCAATCACTTGTACAATATACTGTTGCACTAATTTATTGCAGTGTATTGTGTTGTAACAGCTCTTCCACTACATCCTGCCTGAGATGCCAGTATTCAGACAGCAGGTGTGGGTGTCCTTCACTGGGCCCCTTAATACCATTTCAATTACATCACAGGAGCGCTGCTCAGTTGATAGAGGTCCTAACTCCCCTGTTGACTGAAGCATCTAAGGCTATGTCTCCACTGCACACAAAAATGACTGAAAAGAAGTCCCATGGATTTGTATAGTAAAAAACTCTCTGTTGTCTCCACAGAACGTCTTTTTTCTGCTTGTTTTATTTGCTGTTCATTTTTTTAAACACGTTGCAAAAAACGACTGAGCAGGGCAGAAAATTTACTATTGGAGTCTATGTAAAGCGCCGGACGTATTTTTGCACGTTTTTTTTAGAAATCCATAGCAATTATAATGGTTAGCATTTCTGAAAAAAAGTGCTTAAAAAAATGCGCCAAAACCCACAAAATGGGCCAAAAAAAGAATGTTTTTCAGAAGCTTTTAACACAGTGGACAAAAAACTCAGATTTATTAAAGTTCTTAAGATTTAGTTTTCAGGTCGTTTTTTGTCCACTGCCGCGAAGATGTAGCCTCAGTGTAAAGTGACACTTTTAATCTACGCCAAACAGAAGATTAACTCCCCCAAGAAGAGCAGTGACCCCCTGCTCAGACAGTACAGTGACTTCAAGCAGAATAAAAATCACCCAATCGGGCAGGACAGTGATCCAAATAGGTAAAATAACCCCAATACTCCGTGAAAGGACGGTGACCCCCCTCCTTTCCTCTCCCAGTAGACAGGTCACCCAGTTGTCTAACAACACAGTAATGCACAGTAGAAACGCTTTTTTACAGGGCAGAAATTCCTTGGAAGTGAGGTATGCCCGCTCTCCGACAGGCCGCAAACCCCTCATAGGTTAGTGAATGAATAACCCCATTTTCTGACAGAACAGTGACACTTTAAAGATCAGTGACCCTCACTCTCTGAAAAGCCAGTGAGCTCCAGTACATGAGTGACCTCTGACAGAACATTGACTCCCAGTAGATAAGAGGCCCCACTCTCTTCCAGGACGCTGACCCTGAGATTGATGATAGCCTGCCATACTCGGACAGGACAGTGGATCCCAGATTAGTGACCCATAATCTCTGACAGGACAGTGGATCCCAGCTATGTCCCTTAATCGGACAGGACAGCGGATCCCAGATGTGTCCCTTAATCGGACAGGACAGTGGATCCCAGATGTGTCCCTTAATCGGACAGGACAGTGGATCCCAGATTAGTGACCCATAATCTCTGACAGGACAGCGGATCCCAGATGTGTCCCTTAATCGGACAGTGGATCCCAGATGTGTCCCTTAATCGGACAGGACAGCGGATCCCAGATGTGTCCCACGATATCTGACAGGACAGTGACCACCTCCTCTTCTTTAACAGTACATTGACCCTCAGGTAGATTAACCCTCACCCGCATCCTCTTTGATGGCTGACAGTGACCGCAGGTAGGTGAGTGATCCCCACTCTCTCACAGGACAGAAACCACTTGGTTAATGACTGACCCCTGATAGGGAAGTGACCCCTGGTAGATGGATGAGGCAGCGCCCCCTGGTAGATGAAAGCCCCCTCTCTTTGCAGGACTATCACCCCCACCACCTTGTAACCCTCGACCTTTAACAGGACGGTGCCGCCGCTTATAGGATACAACCCGCTCTGTTATATAAGCGACCCCTTCCCACTGATGTCTGACGGGAAATGTAGTTCTGCCGCTCAAGGCGTCGTCCAATCAGTGTCCTCTCTGTAGACTTGGGGGCGGCACCAGGCAGAACCTCGAGCAGTGATTGGCTCTCCGTGCAAAGTACTAGCGCGGGAATAGTCCCGGACGTGTCCCTGAAGAAGCCTGTGTTCCCGGTGTACAGAGCGCTCGCCGCTCCCTCCCTGTGTCACCTCGAACCCCCCGCTGTCTGGGCGCATTGTCCTGGCGACCATATTGCTCTGCTAGAGTCAGACATAGGTAAGAAGTGACAGTGGAAATCAGAGAAGCAGCGCTCCAGACAGTGACACCAATGCAGACTGGCCCTGCCTGCGGTGTATGGGGCCCCGGACAGGACGCATGGGGCCCTCTGTGCCTCAGAGTAGACAGGACTTCACACCTTGTCACCTTCTTATTCCAGAGAGAAGACTATGATTGGTAAAAGACGGCAATCCAAGCCGGAGAAGCAAGAAGAGCATGGCGGAGCCTCCAGTGCGTACACAGCATCTGTATACCCCTCCTCAGTACCCCCTACACATGTCTATATACCCCTCCTCAGTACCCCCTACACATGTCTATATACCCCTCCTCAGTACCCCCTACACATGTCTATATACCCCTCCTCAGTACCCCCTACACATGTCTATATACCCCTCCTCAGTAACCCCTACACATGTCTATATACCCCTCCTCAGTACCCCCTACATCCACCTCAGACCACCCACCCCACTGGGCAGTAAGAGGAGTGATGATAGGTGTGACTGGTAGGAGCATGGCGGAGCCTCCAGTGTGTACACAGCATCTGTATACCCCTCCTCAGTACCCCCTACACATGTCTATATACCCCTCCTCAGTACCCCCTACACATGTCTATATACCCCTCCACAGTACCCCCAACACAAGTCAATAAACCCCTCCTCAATACCCCCTACACCCGCCTCTGCCCACCCTACATCCACCTCAGACCACCCACCCCTCTGTGCAGGAAGAGGAGTGATGATAGGTGTGACTGGTAGGAGCATGGCGGAGCCTCCAGTGCGTACACAACATCTGTATACCCCTCCTCACTACCCCCTACACATGTCTATATACCCCTCCTCAGTACCCCTACATCCGCCTCAGCCAACCCTCCTGCAGGAAGAGGAGTGATGATAGGTGTGCCTGGTAGGAACATGGCAGAGCCCCCGGTGCGTACACAATATGTTTATACCCCTCCTCAGTACACCCTTCCCTCTACATCCACCTCAGACCACCCTCTCTGCAGGAAGAGGATTTATCATAGGTGTACCTGGTAGGAACATGGCAGAGCCCACAATGCGTACACAACATCTTATACCCCTCCTCCATGTCTACTGCCCCTTACATCCGCCTCAGCCAACCCCTTCTCCCTGTGGGAAGAAGATTGATGATAGGTTTGTCTGGTAGGAGCATGGCGGAGCTGCCAGTGCGTACACAACATCTATATACCCCTCTTCAGCACCTACTGCCCTCCCTACATCTGCCTCAGATCACCCACCCCCCTGTACAGAAAGAGGATTGATGATAGGTGTGCCTAATAGGAGCATGGCAGAGCCCATAGTGCGTACAGGATCTCTATATACCCCCTCAAAAGCCTGTACCTTAGCCCACCCTTCCTGTGGGAAGAGGATTGATGATAGGTGTGTCTGGTAGGAGCATGGCGGAGCCTCCAGGTTGTACAGGACGTCTATATACCCCTTATCAATAACCCCTGCCCTCCCTACATCTGCCTCAGACCACCCACCCCACTGCAGAAAGAGGATTGATGATAGATGTGTCTGGTAGGAATATGGCGGAGCCTCCAGGTTGTACAGGACGTCTATATACCCCTTATCAATAACCCCTGCCCTCCCTACATCTGCCTCATCCATGTAAGTGTAGGGGTGAGATGTTAGGGTGGGTTCACATGCCTGATTTGGATGCTGATTCAGGCGCAAATTCAGCGTCCAATCTGACTGCAATCCACCTCACATTTTAAGTATGGACTAATTTTCAGCACTGAAAAAGAACTGAAGTCTATTTTTTAGGCACATTTAGCTTAGAGTACCCATAGGAAACAATGTACGAGTATAAAATCAGCGTCCAATCCACATCAAGCAAAGTTTGTTGCGGATTGGATGCGGACCTGCGCCTAAAATCTGCTTGGCAGGATATTGTATCAATAAGCCCAATAAAGATTAGCATTTTCTGCCAAGGATTTGATGAGGATTTCAGAGTCATCGCATTGACATTAAGGGCCACATGTATGAAAACTGTCTAGGTCTAAAACTCACTCTGTTGCCCATTACAACCAATCAGAGCGCCCCTTTAATTTCATATAGTGCTCTGGAAAAATGAAAGGGGGCTCTAGTTGGATGTTTTCATACATGTGGCCTTTTTTGTGGGGTGTATTTCTTTGCTCAATGGCGCCGAAGTACGCCCCGCAAATACGGTAAAAAGAATGTTACTAGGAAAATCGCCGTCGTTGTTCAGCCAACGGTGATTTTACACTGAGAAATAGAAGGCTATACGAGGCAGAGAGCGGCCTTACGTTGAAAGTACGCGGCCAACATTCTTGGGGACCTAAAATGAACAAAAGACTATCTGCAGAGTAAGCCTGGTGTTAGGGCACACTGTGTGTTACTCTTACAGCAGCCTGTGTCATACTGACATAGTGTACAATGTATTAGCATACTAAGTGTAAAAATAGTTATCCCTTAGGCCATGTTCACACGGCTTATTTGGGCACGTATTTCAGCCCGTAATTCGCGGCGTACTGCGCGAATTACGGGCTGAAATACGGCCCAGTCATTACAGTAATCCACAGTTCTCATAGAGAACTATGGATTACGTCTCCTCTCCCTGCTCGGCGAATCCGCCGCGGATGGAGATAAGTGACATGTCATTTACTAGCGGCGTATACGCGCCGCTAATAATGATAGTCTATGGGCTGGCAAGGTGCCGGCCCCCTGTCCACACGGCGTAATTGCGAGGCGTAATTACATCCCGCAATTAAGCCGTGTGAACATGATCTTAATGGGATTATGATAAAGTAACAAAGTGTGAAATAAAATCAATGTTGAATAAAAAATATTATTAGAAATTACATGGATGAAAAAAGAACCCTGCACATATTAGGTTTCCACATGACCCTAATAACCTGCAGAATTAATTTAACAGGTTTAGTGTGAAATATGAATGATGTAAAAACTAAAACAGAAAAAATGCTTTTTTCATATTCATGCTGCAAACACAATGTAAGTGTCCTTAAGCTACAGCGGAAAAATACATCTTTTCCCGCATAAAAGAAGGCCTCCTACAGCTGTGTCATTGAAAAATAAAGACGTTATAACTGCGAAAATGTCGAGGGGGGGAAATTGAAAAATGTAGCTGGTTATTAAAGCCTTTTTAGGCCTGTTGCTTAAAGGCTTAATGTAAGATCATCAGCAGAATTAAAAATCTGGGTAAGGTGGTAGATGGAGATGTAGGGGGTGCAGCGCTTTATGGGTGAGAGTGATTAGTTTATGTTCTATCCTGTACTGGATAGGCAACCAGTGCAGTGACTGACACAGGGTAGAGGCATCAGTATAACAGCTGGAAAGAGATGAGCCTGGCTGCCGCATTCAAGGTAGAGGGGAGAGTTTACAGAAAGGAAGACCAATTAGGAGAATGTATAAAGGAAATGGTAAGAGTTTTCATTGTTCCCACAGTGAGAAAAGGACATGTTTTGATGTGCACATTATTATTATTATTTATTTTTGAGCGCCCTTGGTTCCAGAGCGCTGTACATTCAGGTTTCATACATAATATAGGTCAAACAAGTACAAAGGTGACAAATTACTAACTAACAATTGCTACAGAAGGAGAGAGGTCCCTGCCCGTGAGGGCTTACAGTCTAAAATGACAAGATGGGTAAGGCATTGAATATAGGGAGTGAAGGACAGATCAGAATCTAGTATAACCCCAAGACAGCGGGCCTGCTGCCTAGGAATTGTGGTAGTACCACACACTGAAACAGAAATATCTGGGTTGGTAAAAGGCTTAATAAGTGTGGCTGGTAGGAGAATAGCAGACAAGATGTCTTTATCACCCCAACTCAATGCCCCTCACATCTGCATCGACCTACCTTGCCTATGGGAAGAGGATTGTATAATGTGTGTGGGGAGAATGGCTGCCCGAGGACTTCCCAAAAAGTTTTTGCCAACCCCCTACCATTCCCCCTTCCCCCAATAACCCTCAGACTTCCTCCCTGTGCCTGATTGGTAGGAAAATGCACCCTCTCAGCATCTGCTGTCTTCCAAATGCGCACTCCCCCTTTTCCTACACATGCAGGAAGAAGAATTTTGATAGAGGACCTCCAGTGCACAACAGTTGATTGTATCTACCCGCTGCCTCAATCCTTACTCCCCCCTTGGCCCCCAATCCCCCCCTGTCTTGGGTTGGGATGAAAAACTGATAAACAGCAAAGCATAGCGGATTCTCTGATGTTCAAGGTCTTTTATATCATCCCCCTTTACCTCCCTTTTCTACCCCCTCACCAGGGTGTGAGGCCCCCCATCGCCACCCTGCTATTCAATCTAAGGACCCTTTTTTTTTTTCTCTTTTAGAATCAAAAACACGTTAAGTAAAAAGGTGAAGCCCAGGAAACGGGCTGGATGGACGCCTTTATACAGCTGCTGAAGACTTCTGGACTTGCTTTGAAGTCTGGGGAGCAGCAGAATGAACTTGGTATGGAAGAAAAGCTTTCCTTTATTTTTCCCTTTCTTGGGATGGGTTTAAAAAATCTGGGGAAACTTAAAAAAAAAAAATTTTTCCTGTCCTGTATTTATGCGGTTTCCACGTGGAAAATACCATGGGAAACAGAAATCCGTTTAGCCCCATTGGATGGGGTTCATTTGTGTCTAAAAACATAGTAAGGAAAAAAGAGAAATCTACGGCATAGCTTTCCTTAAGACTGGTAGCTTTTCCTTCAAGCAGTCCACAGCAGACTTATTTCTTCCTTAAGGTTGTTACAGGGTGAAAATTGGGGCACACATACGGCCGCTTGGCGGGTGATTTTGGGAGTCGCACGATCACGTGTACTCCCGAAGCACGGGGGGGCCCGGGCAGCGCGCGGGCCCCATTGAAGCTTTCCCAAAGGCGCGTGATCCCGCAAAATTACATGTCATTTATCTCCCGCCGAAACAATACGATCTATTGAACCGCGGGGGGACGGCGAATCCATACTCTCCGAATTGCGGCGCGCGCCTCGTCGGTTTTAAGAAAAAGGGGGCAAATTTGGCCCGAAATTAGCGTGTAACATACCCTTACGTGTTTTAAAGCCCCACCCAATCCCTTAACACTAGTTTTGGGCGGAAAAAGTGTCAGCCCCGGGGCATTATTTTTAAACAAAGTTTCGGGTGGTAGTGGCACCAGGATAAACGGGGCATAAATTTTCATTGTAAATAATAAAAAGAGCAAAAAACTATTTGTTCAAAATTTATTGACAAACAAAAACAGCAAGGCGCGGGCAAACGGTTTCCCAAAATTTTTCACTGCAAAAGAAGATAAAAGCCCAGTGATCGGGGGCTTTCCACGTCTTAAACTATCTTTTTTTTTTCCCCATCCCCCCCTTTATTTGGGATCAAAGAGTTTTCCAAAGACCTGCGCAACGTAGGAAGCTGAACATACCCGGAATTTAATAGAAGTGCATGCAGCGGCCATCAAACCCTTTGTTTTCATCAAGCATTCTGTGTATTTGCAAGGGTGGAAAATTTTGTTAGTGAAAAGGTGTGTTAAACAAATTTGGTGTTTCTCAGTTTACATCAATATTCCCCATACTAGGCACATCTCGCCCTTTTTAGAGTAAAGTCAGAATGACGTACAGTGGTAGGGAAATATTAAACCCCCTTTTAAAATTTTTAAAACTTTTTTTTCATTTGCACCATTTGGTAAGATCCAAAAATTAATTTTTTTGCCTTAAATGTACACCTGCCCCCCCCCCTCCCCCATCTTTAAAAGAAAAAAAACAGAAATGTAGATATTTTTGCAAATTTATTAAACAGGAAAAACTGAAATATCACATGGTCATAAGAATTCAGACCCTTTGCTGTGACACTCATATTTAACTCGCATGCAATCCATTTCCTTCTGATCCTCCTTGAGATGATTCTACTCCTTCAGTGTAGTCCAGCTGTGTTTAATTAAACTGACTGGACTTGATTAGGAAAGGCACACACCTGTCTATATAAGACCTCACAGCTCACAGTGCATGTCAAAGCAAATGAGAATCATGAGGTCTAAGGTACTGTACAAGAAGCTCAGAGACAGAATTGTGGCATGGCACAGATCTGGCCAAGGTTACAAAAGAATCTATGCAACACTCGATCTTCCTAAGAGCACAGTGGCCTCCATTCTCCTAAAATGGAGGAAGTTTGGGACGACCACAACTCTTCCTCGACCTGGCCGTCCAGCCAAACTGAGCTCCAGAGATGCAGTAGGGAGAAAGTTCCACAAAGTCAACTATCACTGCAGCCTCCACCAGTTGGGGCTTTATGGCAGAGTGTGCCGACGGAAGCCTCTCCTCAGTGCAAGACATATGAAAGCTGCATACAAGCCCGCAAAAAAACACATGAAGACTATGAGAAATAAGATTCTCCTGTTCTGATGAGACAAAGATTGAACTTTTTGGTGTTAATTCTTAGTGGTATGTGTGGAGAAAACCAGGCACTACTCATCACCTGCCCAATACAATCCCCAAATAGTGAAACATGGTGGTGGCAGTATCATGCTATGGGGGTGTTTTTCAGCTGCAGGGACAGGACGACTGGTTGCAATTAAAGGAAAGATGAATGCGGCCAAGCACAGAGATATCCTGGATGAAAACCTCTTCCAGACGCTCTGGGCCTCAGACTGGGCCAAAGGTTCTTCTTCCAACAAGGCAATGACCCTAAGCACACAGCTAAAATAACAAAGCAGTGGCTTCAGAACAACTCTGTGCTCATTCTTGACTGGCCCAGTCAGAGCCCTGACCTAAACACAATTGAGTATCTCTAGAGAGACTTGAAAATGGCTGTCCACCAACGTTCACCATCCAATCTGAGGGAACTGGAGAGGATCTGCAAGGAAGGATGGCAGAGGATCACCAAATCCAGGTGTGAAAAACTTATTGCATCATTCCCAAGAAGACTCATGGCTGTACTAGTTCAAAAGGCGCTTCTACTCAATACTGAGCAAAGGGTCTGAATACCGAAGACCATGTGATATTTCAGTTTTTCTTGTTTAATAAATTTGCAAAAAATCTACATTTCTGTTTTTCTTCTTTCAAGATGGGGGGGGGTACAGAGTGTACATTAATCAGCAAATAAATGAACTTTATTGGTATTACCAAATGGCTGCAATGAAACAAAGAGTAAAAAATTTAAGGAGGTCTCAATACTTTCAGTACCCACTGCGTATTTCACATACTACAGGTTGTATAAGAACGAGTTCTCACTCAGGTCCATAGATTGAAAAATGAAAAAAACTATTGGTCGCAGAAAATGGTGCTGCAGAGCAAATTTGAAAAATTTTATTTTTTTAAACAAAAAAAAGTACTAAACCATAACAAAATCTGTACAAAGTTGGTATTACCAGGATCATACGAGCATGTAGAATATAGATAAAATGTCACTTCTACACAACGGTGATCTCCAAAAGAACCAAACTCCTGTAAAGAAGGTGCTTTTTTCACATTCCATTTCACATAAAAATTTGCCCTTTATAAATAAAGTTATGGCTTTTGGAAGGCGGAGAGGAAAAAGCAAAAATCTTAAAATAGCTGTGTCATTAAAGAGGACCTATCACCTCCAGAGAAACCTCATGAAGTAACAGAAGACTAACATACAAACACCTCCTTAAATATGCTTCATTAGGAAAAGCATTTCACCTGTAATTCAGTTTAAAAAAAAACAGTGCTGGCCCTTTAAGACAGCTCTGAAGTCGGGCCAAGTCGGCACATGACAGCTTGATGGATCACTATGTTGACAGTTGTGTCAAAATAACTGCTTCTGAGCTGGGAGAGTCCACTGTGAAAGGGGGAGCCAGGAAGTCTACATCATGTGTACACTTATAAACTTTGGGCTGCAATTTTTATGCTGGATATTACTACACTAGCAGCAGTGTAATATGGATGCATGTGTTCTATGGAGGAGGAGGCTGGAAGCAACAAGCAAACCCTGTCACACTATGTACACAGTGCTGTGCCTGCTGTACTTTGTGTAGTGAGAGACTCCGATCACCCTGTACAAGCAACTATGTTATTAGCTCCCCCTGCACAGTTGGTATCTCTCAACAGAACTAATCCTGCTACATAAAGAGATCTGTCTAAGAAAGTGAAAATAAAATCTGTTGCCTGTAATACCGAGGTAAACCCTCTGATTTGCTAATGATATGTATTGGAAAAAAAATCTTATTTCATCTACTATTATATTTTGTGTGTTTGTGTGGAGGTGATAGGTACTCTTTAATCCCTTGTCGACATTGAACGTATGGATATGTCCTGATGCCGGTAAGGGGCTTTGTAGCGGGATCGCAGCGCAATCCCTCTACATAGCCGCCGGGTGTTAGCGGCTAATTGCAGCTAACACACGGCGGTTGTGGCACACACACACACACGCTGTTTAACCCCTTAGACGCCACCGCAATGATGGCCGCGCCGTCTAAATGAATGAGAAACAGTGCCGTTCCTCACTCCAATCGAGACATCAGCGGCGAGGTCGATGTGTCCCATTCGGTGAACATGGCAGCTGGAAGCCTTGTGAAGGGTTCCATCGCTGCCATCTTTTCAATTTCCCCACTTTCAGCCCCAGCATGGTAAGCTTTGGAAAGCACTTAGTGAAGTAAGAGTGCTGTCACACCTGATCAGGTTAATCGGGTCACTCTATGGGTGCATTTACACGGTCCTTTTTTGACGTGGTTTTTAATATGGATTTTAGGTCATTTTTTCCCCCGCCGGATTTAGAGTATCATTCATCTCTATGGGGTTTTGGACTCTGATCGGACAGAAATGTTTGGAACACGTTTTTTAACTTGAAATATGGAGGATTATTGAAGACGTTCTAAGTTTTTTGAAATCTGACCTCAAGAAAAAAGAATTGTGTAGACTGCAACTTGGATTTTCAATTGAGGTGTATGGGGATAGTTTACAGTCTTATTTTTAGGTTTTTTTAAAATCGAATCCGTGTATAAATCCGACAAGAATTGCTTGTCATGTGGACAGACCCTAAGACAATCAAAAAGCCACAGTGCAAACCAGGTATGGAGATACAAAATGGTTAAAGATAAAACAGGGTGTAAGACAAGGATGCAACTTCTTTCCTTTTCTTTTCAACCTTTATGCAGAAGTAATAATAAAACAGCTGGACTCAGATGATTCGAGTGTTGAGGTTAAAATAAGTGGAAGAACCATCGGCAACCTGAGATATCAAATGATACAACCCTGCTGGCAGAGAGTGTAAATGGCCCGGAGAAGGTGATCATAAAGCTGAAAGAAGAAAGTGAGAATATTGGACTTTACCTGAACCTAGTTGGTAGGAGTTTTGGCCTATTCCTCATGACAGAACTGTTGTAAGTGAGCCATGTTTGTAGGTTGCCTTGCTGGCACCTGCCTTTTCAGCTTTGCCCATAAATTTTCAATAGGACTGAGGTCATGGCTTTGTGATGGCCACTCCAAAACATTGACTCTGCTATCCTTAAGCCACTTTGTAACCATTGTGTCAGTATGCTGGTCATTGTCCATTTGGAAGACCCATTTCTGCCCAAACCTTAAATTCCTGGCTGACATCTTGAGATGTTGCTTCAGTATTGCCACATGTTCTTCTTTCCTCATGATGCCATCTATTTTGTGTGGGTGCACCAGTCCCACCTGCAGTAAATCTACCCCACAACATGATGCTGCCACCCCCTGTGTTTCACAGTTGGGATGGTGTTCTTAGGCTTCCAAGCGTTTCTCTTTTTCCTCAGAACGTAACGATGGTTACGTTCTCCATCCTGAGTGGTATGACAGCTGGACATTTCCATCTTGTTTGTAATTGTTTGTAGCGATGAACGAGGCACCTTCAGGTATCTGGAAATTGCACCCATGGATGATCCAGACTTGTGCAAATCCACAATTCTCTTTCTGATATCTTGGCTGATTTCTTTAGACTTTACCCTGATGTTACACACAGAAGCAGTGTGTTTCTGGTGTGCGTTAAATTACATCCACAGATGTGTCTCTATCTCAGATGTTGCCAATAAACCAGAAGCTTCCAAAGACATGACATAATTATATGGGCTGTCTCAAATTGTTTAAATGCATAGTAATCCTAGTGTATGTAATCTTTTGACTTTGCAGAAAGTAATAAAAATACCTTAAAAAATTATCTCTCATTATTCTGGCATTTGGCAAATATAAATAATTTTGGTAAACCTAATTGACCTAAAACAGGGAAGGTTTATTCTGATTTCATGTCAGACAATGAGAAAAACATGCATGTATGTCTTTTTATATAGCGTATGTAAACTTCTAGTTTCAACTGTATATACGTGTGTATTTGTCTTATATGAACTTGTATGGGATGTGTAAGTGGTCTATAATATAAAATATATCTATGTGGAGGAGGCGGTACCGGAAGTCGATGGAGTAGGACGCATGGTGAGAGAGCTCCCGCACCAAACCGCTGAAAAGCACGGAACCCTGCCGGTACCAGCACCCTAAATGGGTAAAGGGAGGCCCAGCAGCAGGAGAAAAAGATCGGGCACACTTCGGACCCCCCTTTGCAGTGCGGCCCGCCGCTAACGCCTTCCCCTCCGGGGCCCGCCACGTGAGTTGCGCTCAGGACCATCGACGCCATTACCCTCTCCCCTCCCGCACCCCAAAAAGGGCCCGGGAGCTGCAGCGTCCGGGCGCTGGAAGAAGAGAGGGCAGCGCTGTGTAGGCCACTCACCAGGGCCCTCAGAGCAGCCCAGGAACACACAGGCATCCCTGCTGCCCCAGGGACCAGCACATCACCGGAGCAGGTACGCGCCTCAGCAAGCACCCCCTCCCCCTCCCTGCTTGTTCCTTCTGAGCAAGAATCACTGGGACATTTGCCCTCTCTGCCACTATACAGCACTATGGCTGCTAAAGCACCTGCACAGGCTCAGGACAGACACCCAGGCCGACAGCCCACTGACACCTCACCACTGGGCTCCCCCCCTGCAGATAGGGACAGCCTGGACTTGGGGTCTACCTCTCATTCTCCTATAAGAGACTCTGATAATGTGTCCCCATCATGGCTGGGATCGCAAGCCTGCTCCTCAGCGCCTCATAGTCCACATGGGGCAAGCAGCCATCGGGGGGTGGCAGCTGCGCAGCACTTCCCCACTAAGGAAGACTGGCTGAGCCTGGTCTCAGAAGTTAAACAGGCCTGCAGAGATGAGATTTCCAGCATCAGACAGGACATTAAGCAGATTGCCTCCAGAGTTGAGATGTTAGAGGAGGATCACGACAATACCCGCAAATATGTCGCGCAAAGAAATCCTGCACTGTTAGATCAAATCTCCATGGTTAAGGGTTTATGGCCCCCACCGGGAGGATCTTGACATTTGGGGGCCGCAGATGTAATATTCGAATCAGAGGCCTCCCAGAAGCCCAGGGGGACGAGGATGTGCACTCCGTACTAGATTCCATCTTCAATCAAATTATGGAGAGTTCCCCTCCTAGGTCCTATAAGCTGGATAGAGCCCACAGAGCGCTTAGGCCTAAGTCCGCTGCATCGCTCCCAAGGGACATTATATGTTGCTTTCACGATTACACAGAAAAGGAGGCGGTCATGGAGAAAGCTAGAAAGCTGCGCCATATTCAGTTCCAGGGGTCAAGCATCCAGTTATTTCAGGACTTATCCTGGCACACCCTCCAAAAGCGCCGTCACCTTAAGCCACTCCTCGCCATCCTCACAGAGAGACGCATCCCATACAGATGGCTTTTTCCCTTTGCTCTGAATGCGCGTTCTGAGGGGCGCTCAGCTACTCTTAAGACATTACAAGACCTTCCGGCTTTTGTAAAACGCTGCAGATCCCTGTTCCGGATATAGAGGATTGGAACTCACTGTGTTGCCACCCCGCCCCCGCCACCGGTGTGGCACTCTGTCTCATCTGCCAAAGGACACTCTCCTAGGGGGTCCCCTCCGGCCCACAAAGCCAGGCGCAGTCCACCGCGCTGAGACGGGTCCTGTCCCATGACCGGGCCCAATAGTCTCATCTGCTTGGCTGTTCCCCATTGCATCAGCACTCCTCAAGCGAGTCATCCTCCAGTACTCGCAAGGCTGGGTTCACTAATTGCTGCTCCTACACGTGTTAGCGGTTAAGCGGTAGCTGTTCTTATATCGAGGTTTTTGTGGTTCTTCATTACTTAATCTCCTTTGGTTTTGGATAAGTCACCTGCGTGACCTCTCCTTTTTTGCCCCGCCACTGGGCGCGTGACTTTTTTCTCGGTACGGAGGGGGGATCCCTGTTGTGGTCTCGTGTTTTGGGCCCACTCGGGAGGTCTCCTCAGGTCCCCTTTATTAGGACTGACCTCCGAGCCTCGCAAACCAGAGACGCCACTCATCTTACTGAGCTGCTTAGCTCTCTGGTTTTCTAATTTACCAGTTTGATTACTGGATTGAGATTTAGCCTTTGTTCTCTTGTTTATATCTGTGGTGTCCGTGTCTTCCCCTCCCCCCCGTGTGTCCTTCCCGCCCCCCCCCTTCCTTCCCCTTCTCGGCCATATTTGGCGGCTCATTTATCTAGGTACTAGCTGTCCCAACCCGACGAGCCACGTCCTTTAGACAAACAGTATGGTTAGATGTCTGACACTAAACGTTAAGGGCCTGAATTCTAATGTAAAGAGGAGATTAGCGCTCCAGGAATGCAAAAACCTGAAAGCGGATATTGTCTTCTTTCAGGAGACCCACTACAACTCCACGGGATCCTTTAACTTTGCAAAGCGCTACTACCCAAACGGCCCTTTTTCCCGGCGTTTAATGAACAAAAGAAGGCTGGAGTGGCCATATTGATAGCCAACTCCTGTCCCATGCAGGTCACGACATCTCAAATTGATCCCGCGGGCAGGTATATTATTCTACAGGCCACTCTGTACGGCAAACCTGTTGTACTATGCAATATCTATGCCCCTAACACCTCACAGGTGTCCTTTTTGAACAGGGTCCTTGCCAAACTTTCTAAACTCCCACCCTCCGCCCTACTGTTGGGAGGTGACTTCAACCTGACCTTCTCAGACACCATGGACAGGGCCGCACTCAGGGGCAACCCCCCAGCCCAGAAAAGGTTATCTAGGGCCTTCCGTAAGGCGATTAGAGCACACTCCCTTTATGATCTGTGGAGAGTAGGGCACCCCAAGGATAAGGATTTCACCTTTTACTCCAACCCGCATAAATCCCACTCCAGACTAGACTACTTTTTTGGCAACATTCTAACTCTCCGACTGCTGAAAGGCTCCAATATTGAGCCGATCACGTGGTCGGATCATGCCCCGGTCTTGGTCGAGCTTGACTACCAGGAATCCCCTTGGCGTTCATGCCATTGGAGATTAAATGAAGCCCTAGTCAAAAACCAGGCACACAGGCAAAAGTTGCAGGACGCGCTTGCCTCCTATTTTGAGCTTAATACAGGCACGGTGTCTTCTCTCTCTTCCCTTTGGGAGGCTCATAAAGCTGTACTCCGGGGCCATTGCATTGCATTAGGCTCTAAACTCAAAAAAGATAGCAAAGAGAGAGCTCTGACTCTCCGCACCCTCCTCAGGGACCTTGAGAGAAAGATGACTGTGCATCCCAGTGTAACGACCCTGCGTCGTATAGTGGCAACTCGGCAGGACCTAAAGGACTTAGCTACGCGTAGGGTAGAAAAACTGTTGGTATACTCAAAGCAGCGATTTTACACCTTTGGCAATAAGGCCCATACGATTTTGGCTAGGCAGCTTAAAGAGAGGTTTGTGAAATCCACGCCATCCGCGCTTCGAGACCACACAGGGACACTGCGCTATGACCCGAAAACGATGGCCGACATCTTCCTAGATTACTTTTCAAAAAACTGTACTCCTCCCACCAGAATTGCCCCAAAATGAGGCTCAGAGGCAAATTAAGGACTTCCTGCAAAACTGCTCCCTCCCTCCCCTCCCACCTGAAGCTCATGACCTTCTCAATGCCCCTATTGATATGGAGGAACTAACAGTTTTCTGAAACAACTCCCCGTCAGGGGAAAGGGCCCCCGGCCCAGATGGCCTTCCATACATATATTACAAAGTGTATTCCGAAACTCTAGCTCCCCACCTGCTCCAACTGTTTAATTCTTTTCTTGGGGGATCCCCTCTACCAGAATCTATGACCCTCTCCCACATCTCCCTCATCCATAAGCCCGGAAAAGACCCTGCAGACAGTGCCAGTTAAACCCGGGCCCATTTGCATTCTTTAAATCGGAAACTAAAAATTTAAACAAAAATCCTGGCTAATAGGCTAAATCATTGGCTCCCTTCTCTCATTCACAGAGACCAGGTGGGATTTGTCCCATTCAGACAGGGGGGAGACAACACCAGGCGGACCATTGACCTAATAGAAATTGCGAACGCCCAAAACCAACAGGCACTTATCCTTAGCCTTGATGCAGAAAAGGCCTTTGATAGGCTAAACTGGCCTTTCATGTTTGAGACCTTGTCGGCAATTGGCTTCTCGGGCGCCTTCCTGACCGCATTAGAGGCCTTATTCTACGCCTTCGGCAATGATTAAATTACCCTATTGCACAGTCCAAAAGGGTTTCCCGGGTACAGAACGAACCCAGACAGGGGGGGTGTCCCTTGTCCCCCCTTCTATTCGCCCTGTGCATAGAGCCACTGGCGGCAGCTATAAGGGCCAACCCAGATATTAGGGGGGATTAGGGTGAGGGATAAAGAATTCAAACTGTCCTTGTTCGCGGACGACATCCTCCTAACTCTTACGGCCCCCCATACTAGCCTCCCCAACCTCCATTCCCTGCTAAGAACTTTTGGGTTAGTGTCCGGCTATAAAGTCAATTCCTCTAAATCAGAGGCCCTCCCTATTAATCTACCACCGACTATTTCAGACCCCCTTAAAAGCAACTTTTCATACACTTGGAAGGAACATTCGCTTAAGTACTTGGGAATTCAAATAACAAATAGATATGAATCACTATATAAGATTAACTATCCCCCCACTCTTTAGAGAGCTGAGGGGCCTTCTCCTGAAGTGGAACTCCCTCCCGATTTCATTTTTCGGCAGGATTAATTCTGTCAAAATGAACATCCTCCCTAAGCTCCCCTTTTTTTATTTGAGACTCTTCCCGTGGGAGTCCCCCTGGCCGAACTGAGATCATTGCAAGCAGCAATACTAAACTTCGTATGGGCACAAGGGCGCCACAGAGTGGCAAAAGAGGTATTGATGGCCATAAACAAGAGGAGGCCCCAGCAAATACCCAATAATCCCGAACTACTACTTATCTACCCACCTGCGGCGTATACCCGCATGGTCCTCGTTAAGAGCCTACTCTAAGTGGGCAGAGATAGAAAAATTATGGCTGGCCCCTACGCATCCTAATGCATTCCTGTGGCACTCTCGTCCCCTCCCAGAGATGGGCCCGTTGCTGGGACCCATCAGATTCACGCTACAGATCTGGAAATATTGCCGACCCAAATTTCCGCTTGCCTCCAAGGCCTCACCGATGTCCTCCTTTATATGCACCCCTCTCCTACCGGGAAGTTCGTCTGGTCTCTTCGCTCGACCTTGGCTGGGGCATGACTTGTTCAGATTTGTGGACATCACGGAGGGCCGAGATAGAAAATTGATCCCGTTCCAGACCCTCCAGACTAAATATGACCTCCCTCCCCGCTCGAGCTTCCACTACCTTCAAATTACCCACCTCCTCTCCTCAATCTATGGCACTAACAGACTTTCGCCGCCTACTCAATTTGAGATGTTATGCAAAGCTGGGGTTTCCACAAAGGGGCTCATTTCCGCAATATATGCAATTCTACAGAATCCAGCCCCTGATAAGGAACTAAGGCATAAATACATGTCAAGATGGGAATCATATCTTGGCAGGACGCTTCCCTATGCGACTTGGCAGGCCATCTGGGGGGCGGCGGCGAGGTCCTCCACGTGTATCACCCACAGGGAGAACTTGTATAAAATTCTGTTGTTCTGGTACCACACCCCGGATGTTTTACATAAATGGAACCCACAGATTCCTAACATGTGCTGGCGGTGTAACCGGGCGGTAGGCACGCTCCCACATATTTTTTGGGACTGCCCGATCCTTTCTCCCTTTTGGGCTCATGTGGGGGACTTCCTCGCCAACCTCCTCGGAGTGAGGATACCCATAGACCCACTCACCTACTTGCTTAACAGTCCGGTGTCGGGCCTGTCTAAGCCCAAGGGTACCCTGATGAGGCACGTTCTTACTGCTGCAAGGTGTTTAATCTCAGGAATGTGGAGGCAGACTTCCCCTCCCTCAATTAGCGAACTACACCAACGAATCAGGGAAGTTCGCCGAATGGAATATTTATCGGCATCCTTGAACAACAGGTTAGACATATTTGACAAAGTATGGACGGCTTGGGATGTGTTCTCCATCTCCTACCCTTTGTGAGCAGGATACTCAGGGCAACACCCTTCTGTCACCCCCCTCTCCCCTCCACCCCATCCTCTTGTGCTATCCCCTACTGTAATACTGTCCTTGTTTTGTATAATGGCGACAACGCTTTCCTGATGACTGTGGGTTAGCGATGTTTATCGATTCCTGGATATTTATCGGGATGGTTATGCATTCTAGGAAATTTGATTTGAAAAAGCTTCTTTACTCACCTACTCAGGATGTCTCCAAACAATGTGGTATGTTTTCTGTATGTAGCTGTTACATAATAGGTCAAATGTCAAGATATGTTTTATGTCATATGTTGAAAAATTATTAATAAATATACAGTTATAAAAAAAAAAAAAATATATATCTATGTGATAAGCAAGTGTTCACACCTTGGTTTTCTTCATGGCATTCATGGACTCTTTGCCGAATATATATGCTTTTTCTGCCAGACACACAAATGTGGTAGACTCTTGTCTATCTTGTGAGCCCTTCTTATCTGAGGTCAATCCTTCGGAGACAAAAAAAAAAATGGTGTGAACCCAGTCTTATGTCTGTATTCTGGAGGTGTGTAAATGTACTTGCTTGCTGTATGTTACCAGGTCCTTCAGGAGTTCATGTCTGGGCTGGAATCGCACATTGAAGATCGTGAGCGCTTTAGGAATTGTCTTCTGCCTTGTGGACGTTGTAATGAAGATGAAGAGGGGAGGTGAAGGCTGTTTTACATATTCACCTATCACTGGGTGGGGGCCACTTGAATAATGAATACATATTATGGACGACTTGCTGACATGCCTGATCACTAACTCCTGACTGAGCAATCTTTTAATAATGATATATTTATCCCTGCAGCAATCCACTAATGAGCTCCTTTCATGACAGTCTGATAAAGATCCTGCTCAGCATCGATATATTGCAGGTAGAATTTCTCTCCTTATTTCCAGATCTACCTGTCTCATTGTATAGAGTGAAGCAGATTTGATAAAATAACTGAGTGCCACAGACTAAAAATTTTTCTCATCTGACGAGAGGGGTATCAGATGTGTACAATATTCTCTTGAGAATTGCCTGCAGTGCTAGAGCTCAGATCTGTTGTTGTTTTTCTTACAGTAGAATGGGCTAGTTATGTATGTGCTGTGTGGAAGGGATTAAAGGGGTGAATCCGGAGAATAAAGGCGTTCACATAAGGCCTTGTTCACATGGCTTATTTGGGCTCTGATTGGAGCCGTACTGCGCGCCGTATTTGCGCTGCAGTACGGCTAGAATCCGTCCCTGTCATTACAGTAATCCACAGGTCTCATAGAGAACTATGGATTCCGTCTCCTCTCCTCGCTCGGCGAATCCGCCATGGGGGGAGAAAGTGACATGCACATTATTTACGGCATGTACGCGCCATGAATAATGAATGTCTATGGGACCAGCGAGCTGCCGGCCCCCCCGCCCCCGCGGCACGGCTGTCGGCGTAATTGCGGGGCGAAATCCGTCCCCGCACTTACGTCGGCAATAAGCCGTGGGAACCTTGCCTAAGTGTCATGCCCTACACCCACTCTACAGTTCCCCACAGTGCCAAGAGCACTACTGTTTAAAAAACAAGAGTCACAGACTAAGGGCTTGTTCACACAAAGTTTTTACTCCGTGTTACAAGCGCTTTTTAGATCCGTCTCTGGGACCGACAGAACGGACCCAGAGACGCATCTAACAATTAGCAGTGAGATTATCACTGCTGGCTATGAGGAACACGCAGCGGCGTTCACATGAGAGATCGCTGCTGCGTGTTCTCCTGCCTGTCGGCTCCGCTTAACGGACCCAATCAAAGAAATGACATGCAATCCTTTTAAAGACGGAGCCGACAGGCAGGAGGGGAACACGCAGCTGCAATCTCTCGTGTGAATGCCGCTGCGTCTTCCTCATAGCCTGCAGTGATGATCTCACTGCTAATTGTTTAGATCCGTCTCTAGGTCCGCTCTGTCGGTCCCAGAGACGGATCTAAAAAGCGCTTGTAGCACGGAGTTAAAACTCCATGTGAACAAGCCCTAAATCACATGATCTCTTAAGGCTATGTCTCCACATGATTGGTCTACAGGCAGATTTTAAAGCCGATTCAGTGTTTAGAATCCGCAGAAATCCGACTGTAAATCATCCCCATAGACCACAATAGAAAATCCGAGCTGTACTCTACACAGATTGGCTTTTCAAAGATCGACCTCAAATCCGATATCCGACACAAAAAATTAGATCACGTTCTATAATCCTCCGTAAAACGGCAGGAGGCGCTCGAAAACCGCGGCAATAAATGTGACAAAAACAGAAACCGACTGTAAATTACTGGTTGGATTCTAATTACAATCCGAACAGTATTTTACACTCTGACATGTGGACGTGGCCTGAGATTGCTGAGTTGCTGAAAGGTATTATGGGTTAGGGCTTGTTCACACGGAGTTTACACTCCGTGTTACAAGCGCTTTTAGGATCCGTCTTTGGGTCCGCTCCGTCTTGAAAAGAATTGCATGTCAATACTTTTCAAGACGGAGCGCAGCAGCGCTATTGAAACACGCAGCGGCGATCCCTCATGTGAACGCTGCTCCGTGTTCGGCATAGACAGCAGTGATAATCTCACTGCTAATTGTTAGATCCGTCTTAGGGACCGACAGAGCGGACCCCAAGACGGACCCTAAAAGCGCTTGTAACACGGAGTGTAAACTCCGTGTGAACAAGCCCTTACTCTGAACCAGGAAGTACTTTTTCTTTGAAGGCTAATTAGTGGCTTCAGTGCCTCTCGGTAGTAAAGCTCTTCTAGGATATTACACTGTTTTTAGAGAGGTCTGTGGCCATTGCAAACATGTCTATTTTAGTGACCACTATTCCCCATGAAGTAACAGCCCTGGATCTTCCTTCCTTTAATCTTCTGTTATGTTGTTTTTGTTATTCCTCCTAAGGGTATGTTCACAAGATATATTACGTCGCGTACAGTACGCGCCGCAATACATCGTGTGTTTCAGGAGGTCGCGCTGATCAGTGCGCACACCCGAGGCGCGGGGGGCCGCAGCCCGCCGGCACCATTGACATTCATTACTCGCGGCGCGTAATCGCCGCAAGTAATCGACATGTCACTTATCTCCCCGCGCGTACAATACGATCGTATTGTACAAGCGGGGTAAGGAGGCGTAATCCATAGTTCTCATAGAGAACTATGGATTACTGTAATTGCGGCGCGCATCTCACCCGTATTAAAGCGCAAATACATGGCGAAATGCGCTCTGCGATTATGCTGTGTGAACATACCCTAAAAATGAATTCTTGATCTGTCAGCTAGGTGTTGCCATATGGAGGCAAGTCGCTGCAAAGTCTGACATTGTCCAATCAGATCTCAGTCAATGTGTGCAGGACACTCCTCTCTGAAAAACGGAATGGTAACACCCACCTGACTGATTCAGTTATAAATTTGTCGATAGAATAACAGAGGAACAACACAACATAGTTATAAGAGATGATGCTACTAAATTGTTATTTCACAGGGAACACAAGTATTTGCTAGAATAAAGATTTCACAAGTCCTCTTTAAGAAGTCCTAATCATTGTCTCATGCAGCGAGGCATATGGGTAATGATAGTCAGGTCCGGACTGGGAATATCAATCCGCCCTGGCACTAAGCCCCCAGCAGCCCACATACTATATCCGCCTAAAAAATTTCCCTTGTTCTCGCATCTCGCCACTTTCTAAAATAAACTACACGATAAAGGTGCTTTCACACAGAGCATTTTTGGTGCATTTTTTATGTGTTTTTGGTGCGTTTTTGTGCAGAAAGGCAGAGTAGTTAATGCTGTACATTTCTGCACAAAAAGCTCATCACAAAATGCACCAAAACCGCTCTGTGTGAGAGCCCCCTAAACACAAGCAAGAAAGAAAAAGTGGTGCAGAGAAACCCCTCATCACAGAGTCAGGTGTGAACTTGCTTTACAATCAGGGACAAGCCCACACTGACACTACATAAGCACCAACATAACCTACAACCAATCACATCACCAGTAGTCAGGTCACCATCACATGAATACAGCTCCCCCATCCATAGAGCCCCAAATAGTAATAGTGCCCCTTTTGGTGCCCTACACAGTAATTGTACCCCAAACAGCGTATGTTAGATCTAGAAAATTAGAAATTAAAAAAATCATACAAGTGGCATGTAAATAGGAAGACCCCCCCTCCATAGGTAGGTGTTCAAGCCCCTCTAGATAAGTCTAGAGCCCTCCTACCACAGGTAGATAGGGCTGCCCCCAGTAATTGGCCAGGTAGCTAGGGCTGTCCCCAGTACCGAGCCAGGTAGCTAGGGCTGCCCCCAGTAATTAGCCTTGTAGCTAGGGCTGCCCCCAGTAATTAGGCAGACAGGGCCAGTAATTAGGCAGGCAGGGCCAGTAATTAGGCAGGCAGGGCCAGTAATTAGGCAGGCAGGGCCAGTAATTAGGCAGGCAGGGCCAGTAATTAGGCAGGCAGGGCCAGTTTTATAGGGAGGCAGGGCCAGTTTTATAGGAAGACTGGGCCAGTTTTCTAGGGAGGCAGGGCCAGTTTTAGAGGGAGGCAGGGCCAGTTTTATAGGGAGGCAGGGCCAGTTTTATAGGGAGGCAGGGCCAGTTTTTTAGGCAGGCAGGGCCAGTAATTAGTTAAAAAAAAAACAAACACAGAAATAATACTCACCTTTTTTCTTATCCTGAGCCGGGCCGCGAGCTCACCCAATTGCGGGCCCCGGTAGCAGGCGCGCGATTACTGCATAAAATGGCGCGCCTGCTGCGCGGCCTCCTGGGGGCTGAACGGCCAGGATCAGAAGATCCCGTCTGTTCAACCTCGGCCACTGCTTGCACCGTGCGGTGCAGGCGGCGGCCGTGATGGCTGCATGGCTGGTTCTGTCACCCGGTCATGCAGCCGTGTGACAAATGCGACCGTGTCTGCTCCTGTAGCTGCGCCGTGCGCCGGCACTCGGGGCCCGCCGGGGCCTGATGATAGATGAATGTGTTAATCTTCTGCCATGTGAGACCTTCTACTATGAGGTCATTTCTACCCATTAAATCAGAACTATGGACTTGGAGAAGCTTGTACTGGTTTAGAAGGAGGAAAAAAAAAACTAAGCTCTCATCTCAGGGGGGATTGCTTACCTTGTGGAAAACTAAGTAGCGAACTCCTGGCTAGTGAAAGGAGGGGAAGATGCTTCTAGTAGGGACCTATCCAGTATAATTCACTTACACTTTCTGAGCTCCAAGGTGACAGGTGCAGAGATCTCCAATCCATTTGTCTTGCTACTAATGAAATGTCCCCATTTTGAAAGGAAAGTTGCCCTGGCGGTCAGTCTGGACGTGGCAGTAATACAAAGCAGTAGAAACCTCAGAATTTACAAGTTTGCTTTCAAGTCATAAAATAGTGTTAAGAGCTCTGGGTTCTTAGCGAACTACTTAGCTGGGCAGTTATATAATAGCAACACACAAAATTTTGTGAGTCCCTAACAGCCCCCATGAAGGGATCTTTTTTTTACTCCAACCCATTATGGACCCGTCGTTATCCTTTATGAGCTGAACTATATTTGCAAAAATGTGGAGGTGACAACGAGATGTCCACTTTTGTAGCATGAACTCACCTGGCTATGCCCCTTACATGTCATATTTCATCTTTACAGGAGTTGCTTATAAATCTGCTGTTTGAGAAACTCCCTGAATTTCTGTATGACAGGTACAGTATTCATCATGTGTAGTATTGGATGCTAAACCCTCCGTTATCTGCTAGCCCAGCATATGTAACTACTTTTTTTTTCCTGTTTGAAAATAGTTTTGGCAGTGATGGCATCAGTATTCCTCGCCTGGTGATCAACCAGCTGAAGTGGCTTGATCTTGTGCTTAGTGGCAAGGTAAGCCTGCATGGTCCATAGACATATGATACATTGCAGTGCAAGGATTGGTATTACTCCAACTTCACCCTTAATAGTCTGAATCTAGATGAGGGCGCCTATTAATTTCCCCTATTAGTCTAATGCATTCAGGAACAACTGGAAGCTTTGAGGTATCATAACTAAAGGATCATTCCCATCGATATAAGGAAGGAAATGCCATCACTTGCTGATTGTGGCGGTGTGACTTCTGAGACCCCCACCATTCTTGAGAATGAAGCGGCTGCAGTGCTGACCTAGCACTGCTTCTCCTTTTAGTATATTCCTGTGAAGTGGGGCTTTTGACCACCCACGTTGCATTTTTTTGCACATTGTGAGAGCAGCAGCACTACTGTCCAGAAAACAACAGCAACAAGGTGGTAGCATTAAATAAGCCCTGTGGCCCCTTCATTCTCAGCATTGGTGGGTGTCCCTGGAGTTGGAACCCATTGATAATAAAGGGATGTCTTGTTGTAGTGACAGTTTTTTTAAAACAGGAGGAGGGTCCTGTCTGCCTGTAAATATATTATAATTTGTGCAAGAAACAAAAGATGTCAAATAGTCTCCAAAAAATGGGAATCTAGCAAGAGAACAAAGAGTGACTTTTAATGACTATATTTACTATTTTGTCATAGGCAAACTTAAAATCTATCAGTTCTCAATCTATAAAGCACTAAAACTTATGTTTTATTATGTATAACACTTAACCTCGATACACACTATTTAAAAACCTGATTTCTAACCTCTCAATTTGTCCCTTTCTAACTGTAAAGGAATAACTCCTTTTCTATTATCAAGTCTGGTGGAAAACCACCTATTAACAAGGGAACCTTATATATACAGTGATTTACTAACTCCAATAAGGGATCCAAAACATCTTACTTGGGCAGTCATTCCTAATCTGATGGATATAAAGCATATAAGGTTTCCTTGTGAAAACCTCTGCAGCGGGTAACACTGTAGAGAGAGGTGGGAAATCACAAATTAAAATGTCATGCCTGACCTCCTCAACATGTTTTACCAACTAAATGGCTTCATCAGGGGATAGAGGTCCGGTCCCATGTGGTCTAGCTCATTTCCTTTTATATCATCTTAGGTACACACCCTATTCAGGTGCTCACCAATTGGCCACCAGAGATTCAACAATACCCATTCCCCCTTTTACTCTCCTGCATGCATACTGACACTATTTACTGCTGCTTCTGCGCTCTTATAAACAACATTTCTCAGGCAAATTCACCATCTCCATAGCGGGCTTGTGCCCTATCTTACCATGCCGCCTGCGCACTGTACCAATGGACATTTCTGCCCTAACTGTGACGGACTTCCGTCCAACTTCTCTCACATTATTGCGTCTGCGCGGCTCACCTTGAACAGACTAAGCAGAATAGGTATTACATTTAACAGCACACTGCTAACTTTGTCACTTCTTATAAAACTTTTCTCCTCTATGTCTAATATGCATATTCATTGGGAATACATGCTCCATTATACGTACACTATCTTTGTCTCTTCCCATAAACCTCTTCTCCTCTGTATCTAATATACATATTCATTTTAATAAAACTTCAGGCCTTATGATTTCCCTCCCACCCTCCTGCAATTTCACCTCCCACCTTCCCCACTAAATATTCTTTCTTACAGGTCTCAGCTAGTTACCTAATTCATTACATTACAATGGAAATGTGCAGGAATGCTAGTACATTCATGCTCCATTGTATTTGCATACATTGTATTGCCTATATTGTATTTGTGGTTAGCACAAAATCTACGCAGTCGGTAAAAGCAATAAATGTATACATAAATAGATGGTAATTTACTCCTGAAATGCGTCTCGTCATAGCAACGTAAATGTATATATTATATGATTTGGTTGCTAACAAATTCTTTATGCAAAATAAAAATCTATCCCAATTTGTTAAACAGAAACTGTGGCCGCAGGTGATTAATACTTATCATCATGGCAAAATACTGGGAAAGTGAGGGACAAAGAGGGGGCAGGAGGGGGATAAGGGAAGTGAGAGAAAAAAAAATAACGTATGTGAACTCTGGTGCTCCTATAGTCATATTCAACCATGCTTATACCACTGACCGTACTTTATCACTTATATTCTGTTTCTTCAAAAATTATAGGGAATCAGCAGGATTAAATAAATGCTGAAAATGAAAAGCCTTCATTTAGGCCTTTGGGGTTCAATGTATTCATCTTGCCCCTCCCTGTAATAAAACTATATCCAGATCGCCCTTTCTTTCCCTTAGCTTTTTCACACAGATGCCCCAAAATTTTAGCACCTCTATTTCACCATTATGTACTTCCAAAATGTGTCTCGCTAGGGGAGTATCACCTCTAGTTTTAATAGTATTCAGTTGTTTCAAGATCCGACGATGAAACTCCTGTATGGTTTTTCCCACATAGATCTTGGGCAGGTACACATAGCCCCATAAATCACCCCTCTGGTATGAAATTGGGATGAAATTCACCTTTGAAATTCGAGAGAAAATTAATTTTTTGTTGGATGAAAACAAGCAGATTCAGACAAAAGCTAGGGGAAAGAAAGGGCGGTCTAGATATAGTTTTATTACAGGAAGGGGCAAGATGGATATATAGACTCAATACATTGAACCCTAAAGGCCAAAATGAAGGCTTTTCATTTTCAGCATTTATTTAATCCTGCTGATTCCCTATATAATTTTTGAAGAAACATAATATATGTGATTAAGTACGTTCAGTGGTATAAGCATGGTTGAATATATGACTAGAGGAGCACCAGTGTTCACATACGTTTTTTTTTTCTCTCTCTCTTCCCTTATCCCCCTTCTGCCCCCTCTTTGTTCCTCACTTTCCCAGTATTTTGCAATGATGATAAGTATTAATTACAAGAGGCCACAGTTTCTATTTAACAAATTGGGATATATTTTTATTTTAATACCCAATCAAAACATTTCCCCTTTAAAAAATAACTTTTAATCAATATCTCTAAAATGCTATTTCAAAAATCAAAATGAAAAACACCTCTGAAGTGAATAAATAATATGGGACAATAAACAAAGTATGTATCAATCAAAGGAGCTTAAACCTAACAAGTCCCTACCAAAATACCTATTATCTACCTGATACAGAGAACCCGCCCCGATAAGGGCGACCCTGTAATGGTGGGTACTAATTTTCCCTAACAAAAATCCCTAAGTCTATAACAATAGAGGACTTTGGTCAGTTCCTCTACCTTCAAATTGAAAAAAGGTAATAGACAAGAGAATAGGTATATAAATAGGTCCACGGCTATAATCAAAAATGTAATGTCACAAATATATCTACATAAAGATATTATAGTAGATAGCAATAGCCGATCACTGCCAAAAGAGGATAAATGTACTATAACAACTCCTCCAGCATATGAATCCCCATAGGTCAGCACATGAATCCCCAGACGCAACGTTTCATCCCAATATCAGGGACTTATCAATGGGGTTAAAGACAAAAGAAATGCCAAACCACTAGTTACCATATTTCAAATGTAAAACAAGGACTAAGTACATAATACATGATGAGAGGATCATAAACTTAACATAAGGATGGTGTGCCTGAAAATAAAGTACATATGGAGTAATGATATAAACAAATCATAACCCTCCATTTGCAGAGAGCAAACTGTATATAGCGAATGGAAAATATAATGAATGCCAAACTACATACCTGACCAGCATATCACAGCTAGTGTGCTCCCCGGTGGGTACTCCTTTGGTATAAGGTGTTCACTGTCCCACAGGGATAAAGAGCCCTCCCCACCTATTTATAGGGTGGGATATCCCCAACAACCTATGTGTGGAATGAGTTCATGAGTTCACACTTCCATTCCTAGACGTGAGCATCTCTAAAAATCCGGATTTTTCTCTGAATACTAAAGTATATAGGAAAACAACGTCCACCAATAGTCTCCTCAGAGGGGATAGCTGCCCCCGAGATCCTTGGTGAGAGGAAATCCGCGGGGCAGTACCTTCGGTTGAGGAGAAATTTGTTCTGACATGACCACATTTAGACAGCAAGCTATGGATCTAAAAAACAGATTCTGTAATAGGGGCTACCCAAAGGGCCCCTTAAAGAAGCTTTTCAGAAAGCCCTGAAAGGGTTTAGGGTTAACCTACTGGTCCCCAAAAAAACAAGAATGAGTCCTCAGCATCGAAAGGAATGATTTGCGTATCATTGGGAGTTTAGCTCAAAATATATATCAAGATTAGGACATTCTAACAAGATACTGGAATGTCCTTTTACAGGATGAAGACTAAGAGCCTTTTACCTGCTTCTCCAGCATTACATATAGAAAAGGACGTAGCATTGGGACCGTCTGGTGAAAAGTCATTTTTGTGCACCCCCTTAAAGGGAAACTTGGCTTAGTAGACAGCCGATGGCTGTTTCAGATGTGGAAAATGTAAATTTTGTTCTTTTGTTGTAAATTGTAAACAATTCGAGAGTAGCAAGAGCGCCCCGGAAATTATAATATTAGGGGATTTATAAACTGTCTTTCTGTTGGAGTCATTTACTTGGCCACCTGTCCTGTGGGCTAAATTACGTGGCAAGACCAAGCGAGAGTTTAGGCGAAGGATAGGGAACATGTAGGTGATGTTAAAAGACATATGGACCACCTATCGCCAGATATTTTTGGGAAAAAACATGAAGGGAAGGTGGAGTGTGTCAAAGTTTAGGGATTGACATCATTAAACCCCCCCTTTAGGGGGGGATTGGGATAGGCTGATTCTCCAAAGGGAGACCCAATGGATTTACAGATTGGCCCTGCTGTATCCACGGGGACTTAATGAATCCCTCACGTTTGCATGTTTCATATAAAGAGGTCTGTTACTGACACTTTGTTTCCTTTAAAATTAATGGACTGGTAACCTCTTGCTCTATCTCTGGAATCTAATTTTTTTTGTTATTATTATTCTGTCTATAAGCATAGAAGTATTTTCTCCCTTGGTATTTGCCATGTACGCATTTACTCTTACTGATTGGATTAACTATTTTTCCCTTGCCTACAAAAAGCGTTTGGTCCCATACTTATAAATCTGGATTCTATTGTTAAATTGAAATTAATATACTATTTGATATATGTAAACATCTAGTATCTGGCAATAATGTGTTTTATGCTGAGTTTAATTAACTTTAAGGCAGTTCATTTTTGCAGACTTATACGGCGCCACCTCTGTCTACTATAACAGAGGATAACTGCCGATATCCTTTTGGCGCTATTGGTTGGTGCAGGCGCCAAAAAGTGTGCGAATTGGATGGTGCTGTAGTGTTGTTTTGCATATGGATGTCTGCATACCAGCAGGTGAATTCCATGGCTTTTTGGCTGCCTGCTGCTGTTATCTGTGTGGCGCGTCGCTCCGTACTTTTTGCTCGGCGCCATCTTTGAGTGTCCGCGCCACGCAGCGGTGGCAGCCGATATAAACGGCGGCCCAAATTTTTGTTTTTCCGCGAATGCGCTGTGGACTTTTTCGGACACCGATTGCAGCAGTTTTGGGGGATTTGAATGGCGGTCCGTTTGAATCTGGGGTTTGGGTATGGACTATAGGTTTAGTGGAACTATGTAAGTGGGCAGTAATACAGCCCTTGTTGGGGATATCCCACCCTATAAATAGGTGGGGAGGCTCTTTATCCTGGGGACAGTGAACACCTTATACCAAAGGAGTACCCACCGGGGAGCAAAACTAGCTGTGATATGCTGGGCAGGTATGTAGTTTGGCATTCATTTATATTTTCCATTCGCTATATACAGTTTTGCTCTCTGCAAATGGGGGTTATGATTTGTTTATATCAATCTCCATATGTCCTTTATTTTCAGGCAAAATCAGCCTAATGTGAAGATTATGATCCCCTCATCAGGTATTATGTACTTAGTCCATGTTTTACAAACTGAAATATGGTAACTAGTGGGGTTTGGGGATTTCTTTTGTCTTAACCCCATTGATAAGTCCCTGAGATTGGGATGAAACTTGCGTCTGGGGATTCATTTTGCTGACCTATGGGGATTCATATGCTGGAGGAGTTGTTATAGTACATTTATCCTCTTTTGGCAGTGATCGGCTATTGACAAACTACTATAATATCTTTTATGTAGATATATTTGTGACATTACATTTTTGATTATAGCCGTGGACCTATTTATATACCATTCCTTGTCTATTCCTTTTTTTTAATTTGAAGGTAGAGGAACTGACCAAAGTCCTCGATTGTTATAGACTTAGGGATTTTTGTTAGGGACAATTTAGTACCACCATTACAGGGTCGCCCTTATCGGGGCGGGGTTTTCTTATCAGGTATATTAATAGGTATTTTTGGTAGGGACTTGTTAGGTTTAAGCTCCTTTGATTGATACATGCTTTATGTATATTGTCCCATATTATTTTATTCACTTCAGAGTGTTTTTTCATTTTGATTTTTGAAATAGCATTTTAGAGATATTGATTAAAAGTTATTTTTTAAGGGGAAATGTTCTGATTGGGTATTATATTTTTATTTTGCATAAAGAATTTGTTAGCAACCAAATTATATAATATATACACTTACGTTGCTATGACGAGACGCAGTTCGGGAGTAATTACCATCTATTATGTAAAATTTTATTGCTTTTACGACTGCGTAGATTTTGTTCTAACCACAAATACAATATATCAATACAATGGGATGCAAATCAATGGGGCCATGAATGTACTAGCATTTCTGCAATTTCATTGATGTAATAATTAGTAACTAGCGAGACCCGGGAAAAAGAATATTTTTGGGGAAGGTGGGAGGTGGAAATTGCAGGAAGGGGGGGGGGGAGGGAATCATAAGGCCTGAAGCTTTATTAAAATGAATATGTATTAGATACAAATGAGAAGAGGTTTATGGGAAGATACAAAGATAGCAGTGTACAGTATAATGGAGCACGTATTCCCAATGAATAGAGGAGAAAAGGTTTATGGGAAGGGACAAAGTTAGCAGTGTGCTGTTAAATGTAATACCTATTCTGCTTAGTCTGTTCAAGGTGACCGCGCAGACGCAATAAATTTTGAGGAATTGGAGGAAGTCCGTCACAGTTAGGGCAGAAATGTCCATTGGTACAGTGCGCGGGCGGCATGGTGAGATAGGGCACAAGCCCGCTATGGTGATGGTGAATTTGCCTGAGGAATGTTGTTTATAAGAACGCAGCAGTAGCAGTAAATAGTGTCAGTATGCATGCAGGAGAGAAAAGGGGAAATGGGTATTGTTGAATCTCTGGTGGCCAATTGGTGAGCACCTGAATAGGGTGTGTACCTAAGATGATATAAAAGGAAATGAGCTAGACCACATGAGACCGGACCTCTATCCCCTGATGAAGCCATTTAGTTGGTGAAACATGTTGGGGAGGTCAGGCATGACATTTTAATTTGTGATTTCCCACCTCTCTCTACAGTGTTACCCGCTGCAGAGGGTCTCACAAGGAAACCTTGTATGCTTTATGTCCATCAGATTAGGGATGACTGCCCAAGTAAGATGTTTTGGATCCCTTATTGGAGTTAGTAAATCACTGTATATATAAGGTTCCCCTGTTAATAGGTGGTGTTCCACCAGACTTGATAATAGAAGGGGAGCTATTCCTTCACAGTTAGAAAGGGATAAATTGAGAGGTTAGAAATCAGGTTTTTAAATAGTGTGTATCGAGGTTAAGTGTTATACATAATATAAGTTAAGTTTTAGTGCTTTATAGATTGAGAACTGATAGCGTTTAAGTTTGCCTATGGCAAAATAGTAAATATAGAAACAAAATATGACCCAAGAGCTTGACATAGGGGCCAGTGAAGCCCACAGAAATGCTACTTTTTGTTGCAGACTTAGGCTGTGTCTCCACTGCACACAAAAATGTCCAATTTTTTTCAGCGTTTTTCATTTTCAAAAAACGATGAAGAAATGACTGAAAAGAGGTCCCATAGACTTGTATAGTAAAAACTTTGTTGTCTCCACAGAACATTTTTTTTTCAGCTCATTTTATTTGCCGATCGTGTTTTGTAACATGTTGCAAAAACCGAGTGAGCAGGGGAGAAAATGTACTATTGGAATATATGTAAAGCGCCAGACGTTTTTTAGCGCGTTTGTTGTGCATTTTTCGGTGCGTTTTTTGCAAAAATACACAGCAAATCTAATGCTGTGGATTTCTGCAAAATAAAGTGCCAAAAAACACAAAATGCGCCAAAAACTGGAGGTTTTTTCAGCAACTTTTGACAGGCAATGGATGAAAAACTCAGCTTTATGAACGTTTTTAGGATTTGGTTTTCAGGTTGTTTTTTGTCCACTGCAATGTAGACATAGCCTTAGAGAGGTTGTGTCACGTAAGACATTTATTACCTATTCACATGAAAGGTGATAAATGTCTGATAGTTGGGGTCCCACTACAGGGACCCTCACCACTTGCTAAAACTGGGCCGTTCTTACTTGTTCAGTGAGGAAGTCTTTGAATGGAGCAATGGTCAAGTATGCACACTGGTGCGCTTTTCAAAGTCTATGGGAGAAAGGAGTACAGCTGACTCCCTAAATCTATGGCCAAGTAAATGATAGAATATACTTGAGCTTTTGTACTATAAAAGATTGGAGCAAGCCACCTTGTGGTGAGTTAGGTCCTACGAATTTTGCATAGCTTCATCATACATTCTGGTTAGCGATCCACTTTCCTTCTTTTGAGGGGAGTGGGGGAGGGACCCTTAGAATAAGTTCCTGATCTATTCTGTTCCTAGCTGTACTTACTGCCGTCTCGAACATCTAAGACTCTACTAACTTTCCTATGTGTAAGGAGGCAGAAATATAGTATATTATATTTCTGCTGCTACCTTCCATTATTAAAATAACAGTAGGGAAAGTGAAATGTTCATAACCAAATTACAAAAGGTATGTTATGACTACAGCAAAATAGCATGGAATTAGGTGAAATTACTCTGTCAAGTCCTGGATTAATTTAATCTTTTGAAAACCATTCCTGAACACGCATTGAAAGTAAAGAAATTAACAGAAATCTTACGGCTGCAGAAGTGTAAAGCCGGCTAATAGCAACAGCCAGGATCTCCAGAAGGTTAGGATGGCCTATTACCATCCCTGCTTTCCATATCAATGAGCTCAATGTAGACCGTTTAGGAACCTTCAGGCTTCCTGCTTTCATACCTGACGAGCATGTGATCCCTGGTGCCAGGTAACTGTAGGGGCTGCTGGGTGGTAATATTCCCCGTTATCTCCACATCTTCTCCAGTCCCATGAATCTGCTGCCTTTGGATAACCATGATCTCTGTCCTGTCCTTTGAACTGCACATCCAAGCCCTTACAACCAACTGCTGCCTCATTCAGAAAATCAGAAAATGTAATCTGCTTTTTCTTAATTTTAAAGTTTGGGTTAATATATTGTGTTTTTTTTTTTTAATCAGTTTAATGAATAAAGAACAACCTTTTTTTTTAGAATGCAAGTATTGTTATAATTCTCTAAAATTTGGACAAAAAGAAAAGGGTTTTTGAATCAGCTCACCCGTCTGTAGTCAAGTCCAGTTCCTAGGAGCACGGCAGGGCGGAGTCCTCACCCAAGACAAGTAAAGCTATGTTTACACGGCTAAGTTTGGGCCGTATTTCGGTCCGTAATTACGTGCCGAAGTGCGCAAATTACGGGCTGAAAACGACCCATTCATTACGGTAAATCACAGTTCTCATAGAGAACTATGGATTACGTCTCCTCTCCCCGCCCGGCGAAGCCGCCGGGCGGGGAGATAATTGACGTGTGAATTACCAGCGGCGTGTATGCGCCGCTGGTAATTCAAGTCTATGGCCGAGAAGTGCCGTCCCCCTGCCTCAGTCCCCCCGCTCCCGCCCCCGGTCACTCGGCGTAATTGCGGGGCGTAATTTACGCCCTGCAAATACACCGTGTGAACATAGCCTTATAATGAACGAAGTGCAGCCAGCTAAATCCAGGACACCGAGTTAGGATTGCAATAAAACTTCCATTCTTTATTTCCAACAAGTATAAAAACGATACATGGAGAGTAACTACATGCTTGGCGCATACATGGCACAGTAGATAACCACTGTAGACCGGCGCGTTTCGGAAATTATTCCTTAGTCGTGGTCACCTAAGCAAGTGTGCAAGAGGTATGCTATTTATAGTTACGCCCAAAGAAACATCACATGATCGGGAGGAAAAACACCTCCCCTTCGACGTAACATCCACTGAAAAAGGCAAATTACAAACGATATGACAATAAAAAAAGAATCACTTACTACAAGGTAAAAAATGATTACTAAAGTGCCAGGTATGAATTATGCAAGTTATGCAAATATATTTAACTAGAAAAAACAGATTAATAATGATAAATAATGTCTTGTATAATGTTTAAGCCTGCAGGGATTCTGGTGCCCATTTTAAAGATCCACATAGATTCCCTAGTTAAAAGTTTAAGGTGTAAGTCTCCACCTCTTGGTGCTCGTGTGACTTTCTCTATTGCACAAAAACTGAAAGAGGGCAAATTGCCACTATGTTTTTTCTTGAAAGTGCTTTGATACATTCGAGCATTTAAAACAATCAGTTCTCAGGGCATCAGAAAGATGCCTTCTGATCCTGATCTTCAAGGGCCCAGTAGTGCACCCAACATATTGTAACCTGCAACTATTGCAAGCAATAAGGTAAACAACTGATTTACTGTTGCAGTTTATGAACTGTTTAATATGATAAGATTTATTGGTTACAAAAGATTGGAATACTTTAGTTTTAGATACATATTTGCAGGCTGTGCAGGTAGTGTGACCACAGCCGTAAAAGCCTGTGCAACTAAGCCAATTCCCTTGAGGCAACATAGAATTAGAAAAGAGACTAGGAGAATAAGAGATAAACCTATTGTAGGTGCTTTTTGAAACAAATCTTTTGTTATTCTGTAAAGAATCAGTAACTCTGGGCTGTTTTAACAGTAAGGTAAATGATTTTTATTTATTTTAACAATATCCCTAAACTGTGAACTGAATGGGTGGAAAACGTAACAGTGTCATCCGTGTGACTAAAATTGGGAAATATCTTTTAAAAGAGTTTTTCTGTCGGTACATTTAATCCTTTTTTGCGCTCTTTTTATGACCGTAGAAGAATAAGTACGTTCTACCTGTCTATTGCTAGTCTCATGTTGCGCTGCCTGATAATCCAAGTAGTTAGTGCAGCATCTTCTCATTCGAACAAATTCTCCATATGGGATGTTGTCCACAACATGATGTGGGTGACAAGAGTCTGCGCGCAACAAAGAGTTGCGGGCAGTAGGTTTTCTATACGGGGTCACCTTAACCCCTTCTTCCTTTTGACCTAGCAGGGTTACATCTAAAAAATGCATAATATTAGGGTGACACTGATATGTAAATTTAAGGTTCATGTTATTGTTGTTAATGCATTCTACAAATTCTACTGCCTGCTGTGCTGTCCCCCCCACCCACACACACACCATCAGGAGATCATCTATATATCTCCCATACCAGATGATGGGGGGGGAGAACAGACTAGATTCAGAGAAGAGGTACCTCTCGTCCCAAACCAACATAAGAAGAATTTGTAGAATGCATTAACAACAATAACATGAACCTTAAATTTACATATCAGTGTCACCCTAATATTATGCATTTTTGGGCTGTAACCCTGCTAGGTCACAAGGAAGAAGGGGTCAAGGTGACCCCGTATAGAAAATCTACTGCCCGCAACTCTTTGTTGCGCGCAGACTCTTGTCACCCACGTCATGTTGTGGACAACATCCCATATGGAGAATTTCTTCAAATGAGAAGATGCTGCACTAACTACTTGGATTATCAGGCAGCGCAACATGAGACTAGCAATAGACTGGTAGAACGTACTTATTCTTCTACGGTCATAAAAAGAGCGCAAAAAAGGATTAAATGTACCGACAGAAAAACATACAGTTCACAGTTTAGGGATAATGTTAAAATCATTAAAAATCATTTACCCTTACTGTTTAATAGCCCAGAGTTACAGATTCTTTACAGAATAAAAATAAAATTTGTTTCTAAAAAAGCACCAACATGGGTTCTCTCTTATCTCCTAGTCTCTTTCTAATTCTATGTCGCCTCAAGGGAATTGGCTTAGTTGCACAGGCTTTTACGGCTGTGGTCATACTACCTGCACAGCCTGCAAATATGTATCTAAAACTAAAGTATTCCAATCTTTTGAAACCCAAATTTAATCTATCATATTAAACATTTCATAAACTGCAACCGTAAATCATTGTTTACCTTATTGCTTGCAATATTTGCAGTTACAATACGTTGGATGCACTACTGGTCCTTGAAAATCAGGATCAAAGGCATCTTTCTGATCCTGAGAACTGATTGTTTTAAATGCTCAAATGTATCAGCCACTTTCAAGAAAAACATAGTGGCAACTTGTCCTCTTTCAGTTTTTGTGCAATAGAGAAAGTTACACGAGCACCAAGAGGTGGAGACTTACACCGTAAACTGTTAACTAGGGAATCTATGTGGATCTGTAAAATGGGCCCCAGAATCCCTGCAGGCTTAAACATTATACAAGACATTACTTATAAATTTTTAATCTGTTTTTTCTAGTTAAATATATTTGCATAACTTGCATAATTCATCCCTGGCACTTTAGTAACATTTTTTAACTTGTAGTAAGTGATTCTTTTTATTGTCATATCGTTTGTAATTTGCCTTTTTCAGAGGTTTGTTACGTCGAAGGGGAGGTGTTTTTCCTCCCGATCATGTGATGCTTCTCTGGGCGTAACTATAAATAGCATACCTCTTGTACACTTGCTTAGGTGACCCCGACTAAGGAATAATTTCCGAAATGCGTCGGTCTACAGTGGTTTACTACTGTGCCATGAATGCGCCAAGCATGTAGTTCTCTCCATGTACGTTTTTATACTTTTGGAAATAAAGAATGGAAGTTTTATTGCAATTAAAACCTTTTTGGATTTAGTGGCATTGTTTTTTAAATTTTTTATTTTCCATATCACTTTCAGTACTTAAGTTCTGCAGTTCTCACTTTGGCCACTAAGCCTAATAATCGTCTGACAGTTCCTGCTCTGTTTATAGAGCTTTTCAGCAGTGTCTGCTCATTATCAGTAAAAGCAAGGTCAAACTGAAAGGAGACACCATTGTGTACAGATAACACAGAATCCACCAGTCACAAGAGGAGATGTCACAGCTCCCCCTCTCACCTCCCTTCACAGTGAAATCTCTTCTATAAGTCTATGGGACAGAAACGTCTTAAGGCTCCTATGTGCATGAAGCTGCTGTAAAGTATCTCTCTGACTGCTGTTAAAGCAGTGCAAGCAAGAATGTCTTCCCCACAATCATATATAGACGGCCGAATTGAGAAATCTACAATCAGGAAATAAAAACGGCTAAGAGGAAAAGAATATGGATCAGGGTCTTGATTTAATAAGTAAAAAAAAAAAAAATTGGCGACAGATTCCCTTTTGGGATATTACAAAAAAAAAGGAAAATCAAAATAAACCCTAAATAAACCCTAAAAACAATGGATTGATGTGTTTGGTTTTTAAATAGTACAATTTAATGTGCTGAGTGGCCAAAAAATAGGATGGGAAAAAAACAGAACTTGTTCCACTAAAGATTATGGCCCTTGGAAGGCAGGGATGAAGAAAACAAAGCCCAAAAATCACTGTTGGTAACTGGTTTCCCATGTCCACAGGGCTGATTTCCTTCCTTCTTCTAGCACATTTTTACCACAAGTATATAGGAACACACAAACCAACGATCCTTGGGTTGTGGGGAATTGTTCATACTGCATAGAACATATTGTACCACTGCTAGGCTTCATGGAAACTCTTACCACCTAACCTCATCCTGCTGTAGGGCTCCGGAAACCTTTATACCTGTACCCTTTATAAACTCCTTGCCAGTGATGAAGTGGTTTGGATGATACTAAATTTGAGCCGGAATGCCATTCAGTGGAACTGCACCAGAAACCGGGTGCAATTTTTTTATATAATTTGATATGACTTGATCTGGCCAGACTATTATACAACCTCCATTCTCTTTGCTTATATGAGCTTTGTAATAACCTGATTTTCAACTCTGCGCTTTTGCTGCTGGCTCAATCCCTGTGAAACATCTGGAAGGAGGCAAATACTAATTTACAGTACTGTAAGTCAATATCCTAAATCTGGAGTGGGGGGCTGTAGCTACAGTGGCTCATTGTTCAGGTGAGGTAATGAGACCCGGAGTGAGGAATAAATGTCCAGACGTGTTTGTTGCTGTGATAGCAGACGTAGATTCTGCATGTTGTCATCTACAGGAGCTGACCAGTAAGTTAATGCAGCTGGTTACTGTGGCTCCAGGAGACATTCAGCACCACGTTATCAGCAGTCTTCCTGAAATCCTGGAGGATGGCGAGCACAATGAAGTTGCCAAAGAGCTCAGGTAATAAACCATAGGTAATTTCCTGTGCCCTTACTGGTGTTTGAATAAATGGCAAAAAAGTTATTTTCTTACTGTAAGGCTATGTTCACACGGCTTAAAATGGGACATATTTCAGTCCGTAATTACGCGCTGTAGTGCGCAAATTATGGCTGGAATACGTCCCAGTCATTACGGTAATCCACAGTTCTCATAGAGAACTATGGATTACGTCTCCTCTCCCTGCTCGGACAATACGCCGCGGGGGGAGATAATTTACATGTGAATTACTAGCGGAGTATACGCGCCGCTGGTAATGCAAGTCTATGGGCCGGCGAGGTGCCGGCCCCCCGCTCCCGCCCCGCCCCCGACCACAAGGCATAATAAGCAGTGTGAACCCAGCCTTATGGTCACTTTCTCTGGTTGCAGCTAGCAGCTATCTTGGTTATGTCTAGGACCTGTGTATACACTACTCACAAAAACTTGCGCTACAGTGATATTTTATCCTGAGGCCATATAAGTCGTAGCATTCAGTGTTGATTTTCTCATCTCAAACAATTTAATAAAACAGAATCCAACAACAGTTGAGGGTATACACCATCAAAAAATGTGAGTGCCTCAATAACGTGGCATGTGGCCTTGAGCATCAATTACACCTTGACAACGGCATCATGCTGTTCACAAGTCAAGTTATTGACGACTGAGGCATGAAATCCCACTCCTCTTGAAGGGCTCTCCCTCAGCTCATTGAGGTTCAGAGGTACACAAGCTTCTATACGGCGACTCAGCTGATACCACCTGCTAATAACACTCTAAGCTCAGTGGCCACTTCGGTCTGAGAGCATCCTGCTTGAAGCCTTGCAATGGCGAGGTACTGTTGATCAGTTGTAAGATATTGTTTTGGTCTCATGATGTTAAAATGTGAACAGCATGATGAGGAAGACTGTTTAAATCCCAATTCAAATTGATCCCGTTGGTTTTTTCGGCGATTCAGGGATCACACACCTGTTGTGAATTTTGTCATTAAGCTCCGTGTTGATGCAAGTTGGATAGGTGCATTCTAAAGATGAGAGATGATCTATTTTAGTTCATTCCAAAAAGTTTTCAAGAAATGTTATGTTCTTCCTGAAATTTCCCAAAAATTAAACATCAAACTTTTTGAGTCGTGTATGTAGCATAAAAAATATACATTTGGGCAGATTTATCAATAGTGTCTAACTCTTAGTGTGAACTTAGACTTGACCAATTAGACCACGTTTCTCAAAGTATTCGAACATTTTTCGCATGATAGAACTGTCTATTCTAACTTTCCACCTTTTCTGAGTTGACTGACTTTATGCCAGGTACTGCGCCAAAAAAAGCGTGCACACGATGTTGCAGACTAAACCATGTCCTTTATGCAAAACCACGGTCATTTAATGAGGCGCAGCACCAAAGTGAAACTGTCTAAAACATGTACAAGCATGTAAAGCATGTACAACAAGATTTTTGGCTAAGACTGTGCCAGAATTCTTGTGCAACCTCCTTGATAATTGTGCCCCGTTGCATTTACCTACTAATAAACCAACCCTTACTTTATACTGTGCCCCGTTGCATTTACCTACTAATAAACCAACCCTTACTTTATACTGTAGTTCAAGTGTAAAACATATTACTTCCTTCTGCTGTTAATTTTTTGCCCTTGCATTACATACAGTAGCATCAGAGGTCTCCTGATTACAATGATCATTTTACAAGCAGTCACAGGTTGTTGGTTGCCGCAATGAGCAATAATTGTATTGAAGCTGGGGCAAATGGGATCATCTTCGGCATAGCCCAATATAAAGCTACTGTGATTGTAGCACTAATACACACAGTTTATCTATTAAAAGGGTCAGAGGAATAATTTTGACTGCAATTTTGTGCATCTCAGATGCCGCTACTTAGAGAGTTATTTCATCATGTTTGCACTTTTCCCTTTGTCAGCTCTTTGTTGAAGCAGAATTCACAACTTATGGTGCCCATTCTGGATGCCTTCTCCAGCCTGAACCTGAGTATGGAGCTGATGACAGAGGTAACACCAGGAGTCCTTCTGTTGTTGGTGTTGTGTAGAGACAGACAGTACTTGATGGCTTCATTTATATTGCAGGTGCGGCAGTGGGTGATGTCTACTCTTTGTGCTGTTGATCTAGAAGTGGTTCCTGTTATTGTTAAGTTTATTCTTCACACAGTGACCCCCACAGATGCTCTAGAGGTGAGAGATGTTAAACGAAACCCTGTTACTTGTCTTGGGGACTTATTGATTGTGAGTTTGCATACCACTTATTAGATCAAACACCTACAAAGTTAATAGGGCATAAACCACATCAAAAAGAGAAACCTACACTAAAGCACATCTTTGTGATGCGTCTTTCGGATCCATTCAAAAAGTTGTCATGTCAAATCTTGATCTGTTTGACGCAGCAGACACCCTATTTAACACTATAGGGTGAGTTTCTGCTGCATCCAAACATGCACCACACTTTGGGTATGTATTGGATGCGTTTTACACAGTGCCTTTTGAATACGTTTTTGGATCAAAACGTATCCAAAAATGTATTCAAACATACCCCAACTCCTGCAGAGATTATAAAATATTTTACTTATGTATAGAATTCCAGAATCTGTCATTCATATTAGAATAAATTTATGATGGTGCACATTTTATGTGCTGCCCTCTCGCTTTTTGCAGGTGATATCAGAACTCCGCAAAAATCTTGATGTGGAGCCGGGTATTTCACTGTCCCAGGCCACCAAATCCAAGGCTGGGTAAATACCACAGATACACTCAAGAAAAGATAAAAAAAATGTTCTAGTTTACTCAACCCATTTATTCTTCAGTACTACAGGGACCCAAGACCAGAGCAGCCAGGACTGTGTGACCATCCTAATGGAAGTTATTAAGTCTGCTGTCTGGTTTCAGAAGCACACATGTGAAGCTTGGATTAAAGTAAGTACCCTATTGAGCTTGTCTGCATTGTAGACTGGTTGTAATGGGCATCAAGGCTATGATCCTTAGAAATAGCAGGTATTAAAAGAATAATAATGTTTGTGCTTTTCTAGGCCATTGAAAATGTTGAAACGGTTGAAGAACACAAGGTAAATACTACAGTATCAGAAAATGTATGCATAACCTTTATTACACAGCCATCCCCAGCACAATAATTTGAATATCGCTTGCATAGAAGGGATGTACAATATGACATTTTTTATGTTTTGGTGGGGGTTTTCTGATTTTATCACTATTGTTCTTCGATCAGGTGACTGACTTCCTAGTTCTTTTGATACTTTACACAACAAATTCTAACTGCAAGAAACAAGTGGAACGTGTGCTTAAGAACAAAGTGCGCTCGGGCTGTGTGACAAATCACCTGCTGCAGAACATCTTTAAGAGTCATACACAGGTAAGGGAATTTACGCTAAGAAACCTGCAGTAAAAATGGCCACACACAAACTTACTACACAGGTCTGTCTTATATTCACCTTGGTTTTTTTTCCCTTTTAATTTCATAATGAGTTAAATTTTTTAAAGTACAACAGATCTTTGTTCCTGCACAGGGTGTGGTGTCAAGGGTAATTGGCATAAAAAATCTACTAAAAGGACTCTTAAGGGTATGTTCACATGGCGTTATTGCAAGGCGTATTTCAGAGCGTTATTGTGCTGAAATGCGCCCTGCAATTACGTTAATTCATGGCCCACATTGAGAGCCATGATTACCCAAAACTTTCCCTGGTGTATAACACGCGGCAGGGAAGACAGTTGACATGTCATTTCTTCAAAGCGTTTGCCTGCTGGGGAGAGTGAAAGTCAATGGGAGCCGGCTGTCAGTGATTTAGAAGTACGCGCTGGCCAGCACATACTTCTAAAACACCTTGCGTATTCCTGCGCACACAGTACATGTGCTGCAATAGGCCGTGTGAACATACCCTAACTATGTTTTTTTTTAAGTGTATGAGATTCTGTAGCCATAAGGCTATGTCTACACAGCACTGGATTTTGGTCGGATTTGTGGCAGATTCAGTATTTAGAATCTGCTGAAAATCTGCCTGTAACCAGTGCCCCGTAGACCGCAGTAGAATATCCATGCTGTAGTCTTCACAGCACGGATTTTTCCTAGTTGGTTTTGAAATCCACTGGATTCAGGAGGATTTTAAAACATGTTGTATCTTCCTTCGGATTCCTGTACGGTTATTGTACCAGGCTGGCGGAAAATCGGAACACCAACCACGGTTCTTAGCGCAAAACCACACAAAAAAACGAGGTATAGCGATGTTAAAATGCCATCTGATTTCTGACGGGTTTTTAAATATGCTGTATAGACATAGCCTAAGACAGAATGTATTTGTAATGTTTTGGCAGATTAGGGATTATTATTTATAGCTTCTATTTCAGTGTGTGCATGTTTCCTCTGCAGGTTCTGATGGTATACTTTACATCCATACTGTCTTTGGCCCAGACTCTTCTGAGATCTATAGAGCCTGTTGTGTCCTTGTTTGGCAGCCACCTCTTTAAGCATGCCTTCACAGTGTTTGATCGTTACTGCCAGCAGGTAAGTGTGCAGCTATATATTCTCTGAAGAGGTTGACGCACCTTTGGCCTCATGTATGGAAACTGTCTTGGTCTAAGACTTCCTTTGTTGGCCATAGCAACCAATCAGCATTCCCCTTTCATTTCATATACTGCTCTGAAAAAATGAAAGGTGTGCTCTGATTGGTTGCTATGGGCAACAAGAAAAGTCTTAGACCAAGACCGTTTTCATACATGTCCCCCCTTGTGTCTTGATCATCATGTCCCAGCAAATGCAATTTAGGCGTAATGGAAATCTTGTTGCTGTTTTGCAGGAGTTGATTGTAGCTCTAGTGACTCACATATGCAGTGGCTATGCTGAGGAAGTAGACACCGCATTGGATGTCATAAGTGATCTGGTGTCCAGTCACACTGCCGCTGTGGCTATGTACGCTGTCTTCATAAAGGTGGGTGTGTCTATCATTGCTGCAATGGCTGCCATCTTGTTCTAATGGATCCACAATTCAGGTGATCAGCAATAATTTTGGGTTGCTGACACAGTTTGTAACTTCCATGAGAAGCAGGAGATGTTGGGCTATGTGTCTAAAATATTAGTTGAGCCTAATAGCATGCTCCAGATGTGCCCAGCCTAAAACTTAGGTCATGGTATGTGGATTTGCCATGCCACACAAGCTTTTTGGAAGACAATCTGAGTTGATGCCCTGCAAATTACACATTTAAACTTAAAGGGGATGTATCGCTTCATCAGTTCGGCTGTTTTCTTAAAGCTTGATTTTCTCAGTTCCTGAAATCCAGGGACGTTTCTTCCCCTCCCAGCTGGGTGTTTCTTTAATGAAGGGGGATGACATCATCCCTCCCTTCACTGTTAATGCTCACTCCCGAGTCAGTGTGTCCCCCTCCTCTCCCCTCTGAGTCCACATGTCACTGTCTACTCCCTATGCAGTCTTATTTTGTAAGAGCTGTTTACATACCACAGGCCTGCATTCAGTCTTGACAGTCTTCTATGAACTCAGAGCATTGATCTCTTCTCTCACAGCTGAAGGTTTGTTACAGTTGAATCCAGTCTTCTATGAACTCATTCACAGCACAGATCCGTCTCCCTTCTATGTTTACACAAGGCACCGAGGCACAGTTCTGCTGTTTTCTGATTGTAGAAGCAGCTGCAGTGTAACTGAGGAGCTACTAGCTATATAGAGTGAAATTGTTGCCAGCCCCTTACAGGCAGGAGCATTAGGCACTGAGGCACAATTCTGCTGTTTTCTGATTGTAGAAGCAGCTGCAGTGTCACTGAGGAGCTGGTGGCTGTATAGAGTGAAATTGTTGCCGGCCCCTTATTCTGAGTGAGAGAGGCAGGAATGCGCGCTCCCGTGATTAGGACCTGGGCCAGACAGAATGTAAATTAGTAGAGCTGGCAGCCAATGAAATGCAAGGAGGCGGAATCCGACCGCCACTGGGGAACAGTGTTTACAGAAAACGAAGATAAAGCAGACTGTGAAAACAAGACAGCTTTGCAAATGACATCCAATTGCAAAGTTGCTTGTTTTCACTGTCCCCTTATTCTGAAGACCATTTAATGAAATGATACAATCCCTTTAATTTACCCTTCAGATGCTGCTTTTTCAGTGCCTTTCTCAGCGAGAGATGCCCAGTTGACCCATATAGTTTTTATTCTTAACAAAACAGTGTCTATTATCCAATTGGTTCAGTTTCTCCACCACATCAGCATCTGAGGTGTTGTCAGAAGTTAAGTGTTCCAAGTTAAACACTTTTTAAAAAACTGGAAATCCTTTGTCAGTTTTTACATTATAAAGAAGTTGGACAATTAATGGCCCTTTGTGAGGTATAGAATGGTACCTTCTGATTTAGCTGGCACTATGTGGCAATTAAGGAGTAAGGGCAACATGTATGAACGGGGCTGTGCCAATTTTCTGGCGTCAAAAGGTTTTAGTAGACATGTTCTATAGATGTATGAACAGTCGCACTCAAAACTTTGACGCAATAAGCGCAGGAGCAACACTTCTTAATGCTCCAAAGATTGGGGGCGTCGCACCACATTCTTAGAAGTAGACACACTTATGATTCTTTGACGCCAAATCTAGGCGCAGAACAACCAGACCAGGTTAAAGGTGGTGCCTGAGCCAGACTTGTCGTTTTGGCACTACAATGTGCCTGTATGTATGACCTGCAGAAGAACAGGTTCTTACATTCTGGCACATTCTATACTACCATAACCCCTTAAGCCGAACGCCTGAAAAGTATTTAATGACCAGCACATTTTTTAATTTTTATTTTTTTTTTTAGAGTTTATTCCTCCTTCAATTTTAACAGTCGTATCATTTTTAGTTTTTTCAATTACAAAGTTGTTTTACGGTCCAATGTGTAGCTTATATGTGTAGGGTTTTTGTGTGTGTGTAATGTATACACAATTATTTTTTATTAACTATTTTTATTTTATTTTTTTATACTTTTTTTTTTTACTTTTTTTTTTAAATGCCATGAAGGGATAACTGTTGTACATATTTTTTTTTACACTTAGCAATGTATTAGTGTATTCATATATACTAATGTATTATAATCTGTGTCAGTTTGACACATGCAGCAATCAAGGTTACACAGACAGCCCTGGGGCTACTCTAGGTCCCCAGGGCTGACTGTGCAACCATTCCCCGGGCTCTGTCGGGTTACCGGAGTCCCAATGGAGCAGGGAAAGCCCTTTGATTATGCCGTGGTCACTGATTGTGGCAATCAAAGGGTTAATTGCCGGGGAGCGGAGGCTTCCCTTGCTTTCCGACGCTTGCAGAGACTGCACTGGGAACAGGGCTGTGAGGTACAGCCCTGTTGTAAGTGCTGCTGCGGCGCCGCTAGCCGCAAACCCCCATGTCTGCAGCAACGCCAAAAGAAGTCGCTGCAGACAAACGACCTGGAATACCGGTCGCCAAAAGACGGCAGTTGGTTGTTAAGGGGTTAAAGCTATTTAGACCTGGCCTGTCAGCGCCAATGTTCATACATGTTGCCATAAGTTTTATTAGTTTTTATCAGAAATAGGATGCTCCTCTGCATTCCGATTTCTCTGGACTGTTTGACAGTAGAGTTGGTCTATCCATTCTTTAATAAACTATATTTTCTAGCTCTGAGGTAAGCTTTTTAGTCATGTTGTCTCAGGTTTCACAATAGATTGACAGCACCTGGGGTTGAACCCTCAGCAATAAGTGAAGAGACTGACAATAGCTGCCCAAGAGAAGAGGTGATGTCTGAGCATGTGTGGCCAGGACTGAGGAGCTGTCATCGCTGGTCGTATCCACTGGAGACCAGCTGTACACTATGGATCACTGAAGTAGTAGCTGAAACAAAAATGTTGGAGAATTTGTAACAATGATGAATAGTGAAAGTGTTGATTTATTTAATTTGCAAGCTTCCCACATCAATTTTGCTTGGTGGGAGAACCCTTTTAAAGTTTGTCAGAAAGATAAGCTCCTGTGCTGCTGCTAAGACACCGCAGGGAGTTATGTTACCTCCCCAGCCACTGCTAGAGCATGGACAGGTGGTCAATAACCTAGGAGACTTTCTGTAAACAAGCAGGAACTACACACTGAAATGAAGCAAAATCAGATCAGCACAGTATGTTGTGGTAATATATATTTACCTTTGCCTACATGTTTAAAAGGCTAATTGAGATGGGAATACCACTTTAATAGCTTACTCTTGTTACCATTGTCACTGTGTATATTAGCGATTGTGTATCTGCGACACAGCCAGAATCTTTTGGCTTAATTGCTGTGTTTTATATATATAAAAAAAAAAACATGTTTTTTGATAGGGTGAAACAACTAACATTTCTCTTACTATGGAAACATTGAAAATTCTTATTGTTGCCCTCATAAGTTCTCATCTTGACTACTGTAATGTCTTACTAATTGGTCTTTCTCTAAACTCTCTGGTATCCAATCCATCCTGAATGTAGCAGCCAAGCTCATCTTTATTTTTAGCCTCTATACTGACACATCTGCCCTGTGTCAGTCACTGCACTGGTTGTCTACTCAGTACAGAATACAATTGAAACTAATCACGCTCACCCATAAAGCTCTCCACAGAGCTGCACCCCCCTATATCTCCTTCCTCAACTCTGCCTGCCACCCTACCCAGACTCTGTTTCATTGATGATCTTAGATTAAATTCTCCATCATCCGAACTTTCCACTCTTGCTTCCAAGACTTCACTTGTGATGCACCGATTTTTCTGGAATTTGCTACTCCATACAATTAGATGAACTCGGAACACTCCTCGTTTTAAGCGTGCTCTAAAAATATATCATCTGAGGTAGGCCTACCAGTCACACACATTCCTGACACTCCATGCACTCATGTACTTATCTGTACATAGATGTACTGTCCAGATGGCAGATTCATCCACTTTTATGTGTGCTACCCCATATTTATAGAAGATGCTTGGGATTATAACGTAAATTAAAGCACTTTTTTAAACACATTTTTTTCTGGATGAAATTTTTATTGGTGTACCCTAATATAAAAGTTCATCTTGACTATGTAATTCTTACTAATGGGTCGTTGATAACCTGGATTCATCATCTGATTGCAGCAAGCTCATTTATTTTTCCTTAAAGAGTTGTCTCCCACTGTTGTTCAAGACAGCATAAATGAAATATCACTGTCACCCTAGTTCCAGGACTATATTGCTAATGCTCCTGCCACATGCTTGTTTCAGTTGCTGATTTAGACATTAAATTCCCCAAACAACTTTCCCCCTTTTTGCATCCCAAAACAGATGCACCGATTTTCAGGATTGTTTACTTAGATAACTCAACAGTTTTTAATGCTGGCTCAAACATGATACACTGAGGATGGTAGGACTCACCACTTCCTGTACACTCCATTGAACAGACACTGTCCGGGAGATGGCGTTTCATCCACTTTATGGTGACCCATGTTAAATAGCCATGGAGGTAAATAAATTTTACCTTTGTCTCTTTATGGGTAAAAAAGAACAAGTATATATTTGGAAAGGGTCGTTGATTAGGGTTTATTAATTGCAAAGACATTGAGCGAGAAATTTTCCCTTAAGATGAGGACAATTGGCTTCTAACCCATGGGGGGTTTTGCCTTCCTCTGGATCAACACTATAGGGCAATAGGTTTAACTGGATGGATGTCTGTCTTTTCGGCCTTATAAACTATGTAACTTCCACATGATTGTAAGCAGGGCCCTCACGCCTCTTGCTTTTAATTAATGGATTTGTTTCTATGTAATGTTTCAGTTTTGTCTGAACCTATACCATCTGCATTGTAAAGTGCTGTGGAATATGTTGGAATTATAAAATTATTATTGTAATTAAAGGGGTTTTATCGTTACAAAGATCATGTCTCAGATTATGGGGACAGTAAAAATAAGCACTTTTGTAATTGGGTTGCATTACCTCTGTCACTTGGTTTAGCAGATATCAGCTTCTCTGTAAATCTGCATTCTGTTTCTGCTGTTGCTCTGATGCTGGTCAAAATGCCCCCTGGTCGATTTTCTAGACTGCACTGTGATTGCTGGCTGACATTTCCCATTTGGGTCTAGACAGCCGGGTGTGGGCATACCGCCACCTAGGACCCAGGCTGAAAAAAACCAACCCTCGCCTTCCTTATGATGTCTCATCGTGTGGTTTCAAGTTGTTATCCATACACTATAAAGAGATTCAGTATCAACTTATGATGTCTGTCATTAAGCCTGTTTGTAAGTGCTGTAGCTGCTTAGGTGATCACCTTTGCAAGAGAGAGGTTGGGAGTTCAAGCCCCATCAGTAGTTTTCTTTTTTTTTTTTTTTTTTTTTTATAAATTGTACACATATGTAAAGATATGAAAATATATGTGTAGACATCTATAATTTTATTTATACACACACAAAGCTCCCCTATATAGTGTCCCATTGTCACAGTAGTCACACCAAGCACTTCCAACATATGTGATACAATGCATATACTCTGTGGGATGAGACATGATATAGGGGAGCTATGTATGTGTATATATATATATCATTATAGAGATTGACATATATATTTTAGGTCTCTATACATATGTGGAGAATTTAGGGGGGGAAAAAATACTCTGTGAGGGACTAGAACTCCAAACCCCTTCGTTGTAAAGCTAAAACTCTACCGCTGCACCACCAGCCCAAGTTAGCAGGGTCTTTTCTAAAAGCTGAGTGCTTCTCCCTCCATTGTTTTCACTCTCATGTTACTGACAGCAAGCAGAGATCTTTACTTGAAGCTGACATTTGTCCTCGTAGTTGAGTAAAGGTCTCTGCCGGTTGTCAGTACAATTTGGGTGAAGACCACTAGAAGTTAAAGCTGCTGGCTTTCAATGTCATTTGTGTGTAAACTAAAACATATGACAGGTGCTTGCTGGAGTTTGGAGCCTCAAGGCTGCAGAAATAAGCAGGCAGGAGGCTACAGAGCTGTTATATCCAGACAACCTTCTGCATCCCCTGCTTCAAACAAAATGATGATGTCACAGTTCTTCAGTGAGGGGAGACACGCCTGCTGGGAGGGGAGACACGCCTGCTCAGAGGAGAGACACGCCCCTGGATTTCAAACTCAATCTGAGAAAATTAGCAGAACAGCACGAACAGCTCAAACGATAACACCCCTTTAAGTATTGATCAATAGGAAAGTCTCATTTTGACTATTTAGGTTATTGTTATGAATTATTTCTATAATTCGGGCAGTATTCTACTTGTGACCAGTGGTCAGGTACTTCAGACATATATAAATATGTATATTATTGTTTTTTTTTCACAGGGTATATTAGATCACCTGGATAATCTGAACACTCAACAGATTCGCAAACTTTTCCAGATCCTGTGTGCTCTTGCTTTCAGCTCAGAAGGTGCCCACATCCAGGTACCAGCAGATTTTTTTTTTTTTTTTTAGTTAGAACTCCATTCGTTGTGGATTGGCAGTTGCGGGATAACTATATTCAACATCCTCAATAAGAAAAAGGGACAGTGGTTCATTACCCCCTCCCGCATGGGTGTAATATTCTAATGGTGTCATTAATCGTACCACAGAATATACTGGGAAACCGCAAAAATGATGTTTTAATAGATCAGACTTTTTCGGACGCGGCGATACCAAATATGTGTAACTTCTTTTTATTTATTTGTAAAATGGCAAAAGGGGCGAGATTTGAACTTTTAATTCTTTTTTAAAAGTTTTACACTTTAAAACATTTTTTGGGGGGGCTATGTTCAAACGGCTTAAAATCTCGCCCCGTATTTCGGTCCATACTGCGCTAAATACTGGGCGAGATACATCCCGGTCATTACGGTAATCCACAGTTCTCATAGAGCACTATGGATTATGTCTCCTCTCCGCGCCCACAATACGCCGAGCGGGGAGAGAAGTGACGTCAAAAAGTAAACCCTTATGATCACACTAAAATGACCCACAATAGTTAAACACCACTTGTTCCCCTTTGCATCACTCCTGGACTTGGGTTGCTTTTTTCATTAAGGCCCTTTAATCCCCATTGTTTTTGTAGATTCACAGCTTTCTCTCCATGACTAGCTCTCACTAGAGTTGCAGGAGTAGCTGGTCCCACTTGCACATTTTGGCTTTACCTCCCTAGTGGTAATTGGGTTGTTTCCCCTTTAAGTTACACACCATGTACTGCTGCCAATCGTTGGTAAGTCTCTTTAGAAAATCCTGTCTGGCTGTCCAGCCTTCTCTCTAAACATACAATGTCAGTCGTCATATTACTACATTGAATATTTTGTTTGTAGTGAATCTGTTCACTTAGGATATTGTATTTCGTTTGGGCCATGTGTAAAGAAAAACTGTATCTTTTATTTTAAACAATATTTTTTAACTTGCCACAAAAGAGCCTACACTTCCTGTATTTTATTTTCTTCTTGAAGGATGAACTGCATATGGTAATCCGAAAGCAGCTGTCCAGCACTGCCCTCAAGTACAAGCGCATTGGGGTGATCGGAGCAGTGAGGATGGTCGGAAGCATGGCTGCAAATGGCAGGTCAGAGACACTGTGCATGTCTGAAAATCATCTCCCCCATAATGTGGCATCCCATGCTATAGGCACAGATGCATGTATCTAGTGTAGCATTAATTCTCTGGCACTGCACACATCACATCATTAATGTCTCTTTCCAGCCTGCAGGTTTATTTTGTTTGATTTTATTTTGTTATTTTTAGGCAAAAGTCCACAACCTCCAATTCAAAAACTCCAGCTCTGAGTCCAAATATCTACCGCCAGGTGAGTCCTCCACATGAGTCCTGTATTGTTGCTGGGCTGACTACTATCCCTCAGAGCTCCATACTGTCATGGTAACATAGGAAGATTTTTTTTTTTTACGGTTAGAAGATTGCTGACGACTTTCTTTTTCAATAAAATCATGGTGTGATCATGATTATCCTGCAATTTCACTGTGACTCATAGGTAGTGCCAATCACAATAGCATTATACTGTGTTAATATCATAGTATTTGATTTCTGACATAGTATGGCAGAAGCAGGTTCAGTGAATATAGTTTTTGTGGTCTTCTCTGTGCATCATGTATGTCTTAATGTGTGAATGAATGCAGGTCACATCTCTTTTGGAATTGGCTCGTACTTGCTGTGAGCATTCAGCACTATCTGCCGCTTTCTACTATGATGAACTGGCTGATCTAGTGCAGAAGAGAAGTTTAAAGGTTCAGGTCATGGTAAGATTCATTCTATATCTCAATTAGACTCAATTCAAATATGTCTCAGAAAATATTACACAATTGCTTGAGTAATGATTTCTTGATACTGCTGCAGACCAGGATAATGCCTTCTACAAATTTAATAGCATACACATTTATTTGTGAACAGATACTGAGGGTGATTCCTTATATCCAATGGAATTGAAGCATTTTCCCAATGTTTCTAAAAAGTATCTTTATAGTGTAGAGTTTCATGTAACTACGTTCAATTTTTATGAATCCGAAGGACACAAACTAAAAAAATCTGCTAAGTAATTTCCTGTCTCTGAGGCAAGAAGGAACTGACACTAATGAATTGTACATACGGTAAGAAATCACAAGCAATCAGTTGTGAGATGATAAATATATGGATCTAAACCAAACCCCAATAGGCTCTTTACACACTATATCTAAGGGATTACAGCCTATTGCCCCAATACCAACCATCCCACAAACATAATCCACATTTTTTAAATATCACCACAGAAATAATGCACAATTATTTAATACCCCAAAATGGATATTGGTTTTTATGGGCCGGCGAATAAAGTGCGCCCCGAGCGCCCCGCTTTTACGCCAAATAAGCCGGTTGAACTGCCTTTTTATTGTTTACAAAATAAAATGGGCTGGACAGATCGTTCAACACAATTAATATATAAATATGGTGGTGGTTTTTGTTTTTGTGTGTTGTGTGTGTATAATAAAAATTTTATATATATAAAATATAAGTGTGTGTATTATAATAAAAATAATAATTGTGTGTGTATAATAATATATAAATATATGTGTGTATATATTTTTGGTGTGGTGTGTGTATTTTAAAATATATATATATATATGAATAATTGTTTGTGTGTATATATAATATATATATGTAATGTGTGTGTGGTTATATATATATATATAAAAATATATTGTGTGTATATATATATATATATAAAATATTATATATATATGTGTGTGTATAAAATAAAATGTTATATTTTAAAAATGTGTGGTGTGTGTGTATAATATATTTATTGTGTGTTGTGCAATATTTTGTGTTTTGTGTTGATATATATATATATATAATATAATATTTATATATGTGTTGGGTGTATATATATATATATATATATGTTTTGGGTGTGTATATATAAATATATATAATATTATATATGTGTGTGTGTATATATATAAAATTGTTGTTTTATATATAAAAATATATATATATAGTGTGGTGTGTGGTTTAAAATATATATATATATTATTAATATAAAACAAAAATATATGTGGTGTGTTTATAAAAAAAATATGTTTGTATATATGTTGTGTGTGTTTGTGTTGTAAAAATATACCCTATGTGTGTGTGTTGTATATATAAATCATATATAATATATATATATATATAATAATATAACCTTGTTAATATATAAAAAATATGTGTGTTGTGTTAATATATATATATATTTAATAATATATATAATAATATATATGTTTTTGTATATTAATATATATAATATATATATAAAAAATAAATATATATATAAAAAAATACTTTGACAACTTTTCTTTTGTAATTAATCATGGAATATTTTTTTTTTTTTGTCATTAACAAAACCATAATTTCCTCTTTTTACAAAAAAAAATAAGAAAACCCGAAATGGGGGAAATTCCAGGATGAAATGTTGGGATCTGGACCAGAAAATAGAAGGGTGTGTATGTGCAGTCATGTCCTTTTTCACCCAAGAAACAAGCTAAGAAAGGAATTTTCCACCAGTTTGACCTCCCCCACCACCTTCCAAGAAAAGGGAGCATGTAAATGACCAAGATTTCCCTGCTTGTTGTAGGCACTTAGGGGTACATGTATGAACCGGACCCCAACTCGCCAGTTCTCCCTTTGTTTTTAATAGTGTAAGATCTGACAGTGTTATGAAAGTGTCTCACAGCAAAAAAGCAGTCTCAGCCGTGCCACTTTGAAATTGGTATGGATTTGTATGACAGTTTGGTGCCAAACCGTGGCTCATTTTCCCGCATTGTACTCTGGCACGACACGCCCCCACATCTTTGGCGCAGTCAAAAGTGTTATGTCTGCTGCAAAATTAAGGCAAGTTTTGATGTAAGACGGTTCATATATTTAAAGAACAGAGCCACGACAGTTTGTTTGGCTCAAAACACACCAAAAAAATGGCACAGCCTCATTCATTCATGTCGCCTCTAGTGTTTTTGTGGGATATAATCCATAGTCCCTGCTAAGGTTACATGTATTGATACTTGACAGCCAACAGATGGGAAAAAAAAGGAAATGAACAAAATAGGAAATTAGAATGTAAAAATTCTCCGCTTCTCTGTTGCTTACTGTAGTGTGTCCATAGTGTAGTGCCCATTTTATAATACTGTGTCAGGTTCCAGTGGCATGCCGTAACTCTGGCACTTTGTCATAGTAATACGGTAAAATATCTGATAACTTTGCATCTCATTCCTGAGACTGTGGCTAAATATCATTGGTTTATGAGCAAATATGTCCAAGATCCCAGATTGTCTGTCCTCCATATCCTCTTTCTGCGCCTCCCGTCTCCTAAAACTTAATGTAGAGAAAAGGGAAATTCATTATCTTTCCACCCTCCCACTCCATCCCTCCACCTGATCTCTCTATTAACAGTCAACGGCCCACACTCTAACCAGTCCCACAAGTCCGCTGCCTCGGATAACCCTTGACTCCGCTTTGTCCTTCAAACCACACATCCAAGCCCTCACCTCCGCCTGCCCGCCTCCACCTGAAAAATATTTCAACGAATCCGCTCATTCCTCAACCCTGACACTACAAAAATGCTGATCCATCCCTTGTCATCTCCCGCCAAGACAAAACTGAAAACATCCTTCTCTGTGGCCTCCCGTCTAGCACTCTTGCCCCCTTAAATCCATCATCAACTCTGCCCCCGTTTTAAATCCACCTCTCTCCTCGCTACTCCCCCTGCCAATCCCTTCACTGGCTTCCCATGCCCACGAATTCATTTCAAGTTGCTAACCATGACCTACAAGGCTCTCCATAACCTCTCCCCTCCGTACATCTCTGCCCTAATCCCCAAACCCCCCTCACGCAATCTCCCTCCCCCCACAGGACCTTCTTCTCTGCTCTCCCCTTTATCAGCTCTTCCACACAACCTTCTCCAGATTTCTCCCGTGCTTCCCCCACACTCTGGAACTCACTGCCCCAGCACATCAACTCTCCTCCACTTTCACCAGCTTCAAAACACCCTGAAAACCCATCTCTTCAGGATACCTATAAACTATATACCCCTTCTGTCACCACACACCCTCCACAAAAAATGTCTGCCCCCACCTTCTGTCCTTTTTTCCCCCATCCTTGAGATTGTAAGCCTTCGCGGGCAGGGTTCTCTCTCCATCTGTGCCAGTTGATTGTCACATACTGCAGCATTGAACTTGTTTGACTTATGTTATGTTTGTAACCCTCTTGAATGTACAGCGCCCTGGAATTAATGGCGCTCTAAAAATAAATAATAATAATAAAATATGTAACATGGTAAATATGCTAGTATGGTAAAATAAGATAAGATTACCTTCTTATTACGTCAGTACCATGTTCTCTCCACAGGAACCACCTGTTCCCAGTGAAAGCCATGTATAACCTGGAGGATGATGACAGTCAGAACATTGTTGTCATCAATCTGCTCCCACTGTTTTTCCCAAATATCGAAATAAAATTTTCTGCCCCAACAGCAGGAAGGACGGTATTTCCACATAGGCATTGGGGGGT